>CAEFZX010023488.1:0-70530 GCA_903066825.1 Alfaro cultratus | reverse complement strand
GATCTCTGAGGTTTTTCCAACATTACCCTGTGCTAGTTTGGTGCTGGCGATTCTTTTGCCTCAGTACTTTATGTTATATCAGTGTCACTTCAGCACAAACCCCTCTCTGGATCAGACAATGCATTGGCATTGGTCATCAAGTACAGAAAACAATATGTTGAAAACCAGAGTCTATGTTTGGTTTTTTTTTATCTGGATGATTTCAAAAATCTAAAAAATCTAAAACCCAAAAAATGTCAGACATTGAACTTTTAAATTTAACAAAAGTTGGGTTAGAACTGGAAGAACAGTGGAGTCAGTGTGCTGCTTCCTGTAAAGCACTTTCTATTGCCTTATTGCTGAAAATATGCTATATAAATAAAATTACATTACCTTATCTTCCTTATTTCCAGCTTATTCCACAAATGCCATTTCCGACTCATTTTTCTAAACATTGTTGGTCATATAGTGCATTCTATTTGGAATCGGAAATCAGATCTTCCAAGTTTCCTGTTGCAGATCCAATAAGAATAACCCCTGAAGTCAAAATTCTGACGGGAAAAGTCGGGGGTTTGCCGAACAGCCCAGAGTATAGCATCCAATATGGCCTCCACACACATAAAACAGAGAAAGTTGTATGGATAAGCTATTTATTAATCCTTTGGTTTGTATGTCATTAAACCAGTAAAATACTAAGATCTCTTCCATCACTATTTATCAGCATGTCCCTTCAGTATACCAACCCATACAAATGGGAATAAAAATACACTGTAATCGCCTCATACTGCAAAAAGCAGTTCGCTTAACTACTAACAAACCCAACTGCTTTTCTCACATGTAAAGTCATATATATTTCCAAACTCCAACCTTCGATTGAAAGCAAGTGCACTTTGATTATTGTTTGGTGGCCTTAATAAATGATGCCCCCAAACCAGCTCTGTTTTCAGCTGCTGCTACTAACTGGAGATCAGATGGTCTTAAGTCTGGGGTTTTCACAAACACATCATCTACAAAGCAGTGCTAATAAGTAAACATGATGATGGTAGATCATTTGTTTTCAGAAATTCTTACATATATTATGTTTTGCAATCCTTAAGGAAAATTTAATAAAATGGTCGTCAATTTGTACTTTTTCTGCCCATAAGTGCCATAAATGTTTAGATACTGAAGGAATTTACAGAACTTGGAGGATGGTGTAACAGACCCTGATTTGTTATATCATACAGGCTGAAAAAAACTGAACTTTAAGTTGACACAACAATCATCTGATTCTGGTCAAAAGACAATTTCTCAGTGTAATGTCTAGTTTCTAGTTCCTTGCTGTGTGGTCATCAGTGTTTACACAATAAAAGATCTAAGACTGATCAACAATGTTCAACGCTCCTTTGCTTTTGTCAAGTCAGTTTTCCATCTGATTCGTTTGTCTTCTGCTGGCAGATGTGGAAAAAACTGTTTTATTAAAATGTAACATATTAATTGGGGTTTCTTAGTACTTCAGCTCTCCTGCAGGTAAATGTACCAACCCTTTCTGTAATTATTGACTAGCTCCATGTTCAGTGCCTGAGGACAGAGCTTTCCGCTGCATGGATGCATCAAGGTTTGATGCTATTCATTACACCACCGTCGTTTCAGGAACCATCCTTTGACCACTGCTTTCGTCTAACACTTCCTTCATATTGCTGAGTAACAGGGCACATTATGCTGACCAGCATCTGGACCGCGACAGGCTCGATGCATTTTGTTGCAAATGGATAACGCTTATGGGGTGTCACACCTCCCGCAGACAGTTTGTGTCTGTGACAAAAAGAGGCTATTACCCAATTGTGTGGCCATTGCTGTAAGGTAATGAAATTTCCACTGACTGGAGAAAACAATGTTGTCTGGTCCGGAGCTGTAATTGCAAAAGCCACCTCACCATATTTTTTTTTATTTATTTTTTGCTCCTCTCCCGATTTCATTGTGAATGTGGGACGATTTAATAAAACTCTGGAGATTTTTATCATTTATTGCCAGGCTTGGCAGCCGCATGAAGGAAAGTAAGGCAAGGCATGCACAGATAAAACTCATTCTTTTTATGAATTTTAACCATGCTGGAGACCATTTACAACAGAGCGGGCATGTGACCCATAGAGATATATTCATGCGTATGCATAAGGTTCAAGCAGGTCGGATATATTGTTAATATAAAAGCACCATTTTTTCTTTCTAAATGGAAGAGTATTCTGGAATTTCCGTCATTTTCTCCCGTGTTATTGTTTGTATCGGGATAGGGTTGAAAATTCATGGGATATTAGGCCTCCAGGGCAAGGAGCTTCAGTGTGCCTGTTTCCACTCTCACACAAAAACATAGAAATGTTGACATGAGGACATGTATGGACACACACACACACACGCACGTGCACGCACACACACACTTCTAGCCCTGTTTTATTACCTCCTGCCTGCTGCTGGAATTGCTTTCCTCCCTCGAGTGAGCCAAGCAAAGCCGGCTTTATTGTGTTAACCTATTTGTGTGTCAAGAGCGATTGCAGCGTTCTTTATCTCTGTTTGTATTCGGACGGGGAGACGGCTGAAGGGAGCGAGGAAGAGGGAGAGAGAGAGAGAGTGGCAGAGTGAAGAAGGGAGGAGGCGGCGGTGGGGGTTTACAGAAGCCAGGCGAGCCGCTGGAGTTTAGACGGATGGCCGGTCACCTCGCTCCACTATGGAGGATAATGACTGGTTGCTTAGCAATGACCCACCCCCACCCACTTCCAGACTTCCATTCACAGCAATCATCTTTTCTTTTTCCTGTAAAAGATTTCATAAATAATTACAACACAGTGTCTTGTTTTTTATAGCAGGGATTGATGAGAGTTTGAGCCAGAGGTGGCACTTATCAACTCACTCTACTGACTTATGCTAGTAGCTGATTGATGCTTGTGTGTTTATATCTTCTCTGTTGGTGGAGTTTGACCAGGGTTATGACCAGGCCAAAGCTCTATTTCCAGTCAGATAGCTGCAGCACTACAACCTTTGACCTATGTAATGCTGCAGCGGTAGCACTGCACTCAAACAGATGCACGAGCAAACATTCGGAGTCACATATCCATGATTTTTTGATGGCCAACCAGAGGCCTGTGAGCACAGCTTCTTGCGAGCTCTTAGGTTTATTAACATTTTTATTGAGTTGAACAAATTGCTGACCTTTTGTGGCATAATGAATAGGCTGGCTCGCTTAGGACACATTTGAGTTTTGGCACGAGTGACTGGCATCTCTCCAGGTTGTTAGACTCATGATTTGTTTATTCAGCAGGTGAAAGTGTTTAATGCTATGGAGTGTTTTTAAGCATTTCAGCTGCTTTTCAGCTTTTCTGTGCCTTCTTGTTCCAACTGGCGATTATCTTGCCTCTAATCTATACTGGAGTTTTGCCGTTGTTTATTACATTTAATTTAAAAAATGCACAAACTAATCAACCTGGGCTCAAAATCAGACAATTTTGTGTGATCAATGTGTCGAACACTGAAAAATTCCAGCTTTTTTCTGTTCAGTATTCATCAAAACTATAATCCTTGACTATTTGGGGTTGCTTAGCACACCAACCAAAAGCAACCAAAGGTTAGGGAGATAAGTTAAGTTGCTTGAATAGATGAGAATAACGCCTTCCTTTTTTGTTAGTTTCAAAACTGCAGAACTTTTATGTCTTGTCTTTAGTTGAAACAAAAATTAACCAAAATGAGAATTGGGAGATCAAACCAAAAAAAGGCATTTGCAATTGACAAGAAGAGGGGGAAATTACTGCATCTTTATTTTGGATTAGTTTGTTTTAAAGAGAAAATATCTAAGCATGACAAAGATTTAAACATCAGTTGTCACTGATGTTGCCAGACAGATATTTTTTCCAAATCTTTCTTTTACACAGTAATTAAAGTTCTTGTTAAATTGCATTTCATGAAAAATATAACACAATTTTACTTAACACAAAAAGTCACAGCAGCTAGCACTAATAGCTTCCTCGCCTCTAATAGAAATATGCCACATAACAGTCAGTTTGTTGAAAAGCAAGCAGGACAGCTAAAAGCTAAGCAGACATTTGCCTCAATATTAGTTGCTTAAAATGACTCAAACTGAAAATGTTTCCGTCTTGAGAATAAAATTCTGTATTAGAGGAAATTAAAGGCTTACTCTTACTGAGAGATGTTAATTTAGTCGATGTTTTCACATCTCTGTTACTCTACAAAGTATCTTACATGAACAGCTGATTGCAAGTCCAACTGTGAGTCCTGGGAAAAGACAAGAGCCATCAATAAATCTAAACCTTTACTTTAGCTAAATTACCTGCAAAATATGATCTCTCATCTGACTATCTGTCAAAGCATAACATTCTGGAAGTCTTTCATTTGTGTTGCATACGTTGTACAACAGATTTGCTGTGCACCCACATCGCTGTGGAGCTACGACCAACTTGATGGAGCCGGCGCTGAGCTGTGGTCAAAGCTGAAATTTGCTGAACTTTGATCTCAGCGCACAGCTGAGCAGAAAGCAAGCAGTCAATGTGGAAGCAGAGATTTGTTGCAAGCACACTGTTCACTGCGTTACAGTATCTCTTATCACACACTTCTCTCTGTTGCTGATTCTCTTCATTTCTGTGTCACTTGCAGGTTTATGTCTGTTGATGGGATTTTTTTTTTTTTACCACAAGATAAACACATTATTTTAGCTGATAGGACTGCAGCTTTGCATTTTTAAAATAACCAGGATCTGCTTGCTTTTTTGTGCTGTACTCTGCTGTGGATGAACAAGTTTCAGAGCTCATCACTGCCACTACGAAAGCAGGGATCACCTCTAAGGCCTGTGGCGAGCTTAACGATAGTCAGTTCTGGTCTGAAAACCATATTAACTTTTGCTTCAAATATTACGACGTGACAGCCTTCTTCTGCAGTTAGGATAACTATTACTGACAATAATTTCACAGAAAAAAAAAAATCCAAGCTATCCCTTTAAAGAACATCAGCCGTGTCTGATTTTTGCCCATCTGTGCTCTCTCTCCATATCCTGTTCAGTGCCATCTTCCCTCATCCCGACTCATGCACCATTGGTAAAATTGACAGCTTTGCACGTCCTGGGAACTTCAGACGGATAAAATAAACATGCACACACACACACACACGCGCACACACTTCTGTGGCATGCTTCTGTGGCTGCGTCTATAAGAACAGCTGTCCAGCTGTCACGGCAGCCAACTAGTCAGCCACTCTCCAAGGCAACATCTGTAGAGACTGAACGCACAAGGGCAGCTTGCCGTTCTCTGCTTGTCCCCAAAGACCGAAGAAGTATGTCAGACCTTTTGGCTGCACATTACCACTGACCACATCAACCGTATCGCTGGCTTTTGATTGAGAGTTATCTGCTCCTGTGCCACCTTAATAAGCTCTGCGGGGCCTTGAACTGCCAGTCACGTTGTCACGGTCGTTCTTAAAGACAAAACATTTGACTGTGTGGGGGGGAAAAGACAAAGAACACAACCCATTATCGTATCCATTAATAGTCATCTGCCTCTGCATGGATGTGTGTGCACGTGTGTGTAAACAAAGTCCCAGCGAGCAAGGTGCAATGGCCTGGAACTGACGAGAACCTACTGGGAGAGTCTCTCCTTATTGCAGCCCACCCTTCTCTGCTCCTCCCTCCCCACCATCCTTCCCCCTCCTGGCAGCGGAGTGATGCTGAGGCAGGCGGCGGAGGGGCACGGAGCCATGTGAGTGGGGAGCTGAGCAGAGCTGCGGTCCCCTCTGTCAGCCACAAACCAGGATCAGCCAGATCACATGGGACTCTCTCCTGGGGAAAAACAAAGGGAACAGGGGTGGAGGGAGGAGAAGAAGCAGCTGTTTAGTGTTTTTCTCTTACTTCCTCAGCAGCTCACTTGTGTTTTTCCCCGCTCTGTCATCTTCTCTGCGGCTGTCATTACTTTCTGTCATGCATTTTTTAAAGATGCTTTTGCTGGCAGTTTTTGGCTTCATTTGATAGCAGCAGAGATATTAGACAGATGTGAGGGGACAGAGAGAGGAGAATGACGAGTGACAGAGTTCCTTAAAATGGGTGTTGGACCCCATCATTAATGGTAGTTGTTTAACTGAGGAATATTTTCTGCAAACATGGGGGAGATTAAAGTTTGCCCCCTGAACATGTTACAATCATTCCTAAGCGTCTTTATGGCTGGAACCATTAAAGCAATTGATAACTGGGCCTCTCAGACACAAAGACAGCTGCATATTCATTCAGACTGCGGGCGAAATATGGCGGATCCTGTTTACTGGAGCTGAGAAAATGGTTTGGTATCTTCACTTAAGTATCTTAAATTTGTCTTTTAGTCAGTTTTTTGTTATATATCCATGATGCCAGTTGTAAACAGGGATGGAAAGGAGCACCCAGAACAAGACGAGATGACACCCAATATTTAATAAAACGAGATTTAAAACTATTATGCAAAAAGAGAAATGACAAAAAATATAGTTCCTGAGATGCCCTGTTAATTTGACAGTTCATCACCTGACCAATAGCACTCCATTACAACAACTTCTTGTGCCTTTCCACCAATTACCTGGAACAATTGGATGCTCTTTGGAAGAGGAAACAGTCACTATGTGACAGACGAGATGCAAAGAACTTTTAAGCACATTTTTAATACTAGCTAACTGTTAGCTGCAGCACTTAGCTTAGCATCTGGTTCACTTATTGCTGTCTGGACAAAATTGAAGCTGCTGTTGTATAGTCGTTTGCTGTTTTATTGGACAGTGGTCTAAATGTGAGGAAACAAAGCACATTTTGTGGAACGTTAAGTCCCTTTGAAAGTTTATTGTTTGCATTTTGCTTTTGATGCGTTGCAGCACTGAATATTTTTTGTGAGATCAAGAGTGTGGTATTACGTTTTCAGCTGAACCAAGATGGGGTATTTTACTTTTTTTTTATCATGCAACATAGGTTTTGCTGACAATATCACTTATAGCTACTAGCATATGAAGAAGAGTTTCCTTTTCTACCTCATTTCCAAAGATACTTCTGCTCAAACAACTGAGATGTGATGGAGGCTTCTCTACTTCTTATCTAACCAAGACTTTCTTTAGTCCTCTCTATCAACTCAAAACAGCAATTCAAGAACTACTTCCTTTCTTACTTCAGAATAAGACTCTCAGACATGGATAGACACTCAACAGAATTGTGAGTTTAAATCACACAATCCCACATTGGGGCCTTATAACGATAACCTACTCTTACTCACCTGCTAACTGCAGCCAGATAGTGCTTTGGGTAGAAATATGGATATTTAATACACCCCTTGTGATTACACATTCTGCCGTGATGGAGAGGAAATGCCTTCAAACCCAAATTCCATCTGGCTGTGGTGAAATCTCTGCACAAAGTCATTTTAAATGGTCCCCGTCCAGTTTTTGACAGCAAAATCGCCTGCTCATGACTTATCGTTTTATCATTTAAATTTCCCCTATTGACGCTTGCCGCCATGATTGACGGCAAGGCTGGAAAGCAGCAGCTATCTCAATTGAGCCGCGGCAGGCAGTTGGTAACCGGGACAATGGTCTCTCCTCTTTGCCTTGTTTTCACATGTTTTCTGCTGTCACAGAAACCTCACTGATTGCTTCTTTGCCAAGACAGCATCCTATTAATCTTTTAAATAAGGGCTGCCGCCCAGCAGCATTGTTTGCTTAGAGCCAAGGACCTTGTGAGACTACACTGAAAAGGGTAAAAAGAAAGAAAAAAAGCAACAGCCAGGGTTGAATCAGGTCTCATTGCGGAAGGGAAAGGCTTCTTAAAACCAAGAATATTAGGAATTTATTAGCTGCTGTGTTGTTGAGGTCTTAATATTGCCAGGACTCTCTCGCCCCTCCTGATAGCTGTGTGGGCTCTGTTGTCCTCCACCGCTCTCAGCTTTGACTCTCCAGGTGTATTTTGTGCTTTTACCAGTACTGTGGCACTCTGAATAAAAGCTTCTGTGTTTATGGGCCTTTTCTTTTTTGTGTGTGCTTATTGATCTCTTGTAAGCGTGGTTGGAATGGGCTTTATTTTCTTCAATTCTGGCCTCAAATAGCATAACAGCAGCATATTCTGAAATGGCAAGCCATTGATGTATTTTGATGTGACCTATAGAAGGTAGAATAAGCTTTTGTGCTTCGTGCTTAGCTGACAGTTTGTTTAGAGAGAAATAATGCTGTCCTTGACAAGTTTTCTTGTTGTTTTTTTTTCTCAGCCATTCCACCTTGAAAAGCCATACTCCACTCTGATTTCATCAACCCGGCTTTTGTGTTTAATTATGTGTTATTTGTGGTAGGAAGTCTTTTTGTGAGACTTTCTTGTCAAGTGGTTGTAAATGGAGAGTAGCTGCAGGGCTTCTGACACCCTCCACTCTGTAATGAGTGCCTTCCTGTGCAAAATAGCCCCATAAACCAAATCTCTCTGGGATGAGGAACATGTGGCAGGAGTATTTGGCATCTCGCTCACAGGAATGTTTATGGCATACGAGAAACGCTGGGATCACCGAATACCACCCTCAAGTCTTTTTGTCTCTACTCCGGTCATGGAAACCCAGTGAGGCAGGGCAAACTAGATGACTAATAGACTCCCAGGTCAGAGCCACATGATAGCAGCAGTGCTGGTCAATGGAAATGGATATACTTTCCCCCAGAGTGAGGTACGACTGCTTTGCGATCATCTGTGCGGTCATGGCCTGGTGCACGTCCTCACACATGAATGGCTGAGCCAATAGCTATTCATAGATATCTGTGGTCCGGAGCTGCTTTTTCATTTTGAGAAGAAACACAAAAATCAATTAGCAAGTAAGAAAATCAGACCAATCTAATGTCATAGTAATGCAGACTTTAGGGGAATTATTGAGCTGCCCAAGGAAACGGTAGGCTGTTAATTCTGTGCCTTTATAGGGGTGTAACAAGACCTCTTTTGTGCTATGTTAGAAGTATATTTCACATCAAATTAAAGTCTATCTCACTGAGCGCTATCCAGGAAGGGAGTTCGTCTGGTGAAGTAAGTGTAAGATGTTCTTATGACTATCTCTTTTATGATTGTCATTATTGTTATTATGCAGGGTTCCTGCAGGGCCCTAAAAAGTTATTCAAATTTGAAAATTTGACAGTGAAGTTGACTGAACTTAAACATAAAATAGTCAAACAGGCCAAGGATGAACTGGACAAATATTCAGTCAGGAGAAATTATTTTAAAATAGTGTTATAATTTAACATTATTCTACTTGTGAAAATGTAAAAATATGGGGATTTTCAATTGATCTTTGGGATTTGATTCACCTCACTACTATACTTCCATCCATACATCCATCTATGGTCTACCTGCTTATCTGTGCAGGGACGCAGGGCGCTCTGGTGCTCGTCTGCAGCCGTCAATAGGCGAAAGGTGTGGTACAACCTGCACAGGTCTCAAGTCCATCATGGCAACACACAAACACACAGGTCAAAGCAACCACTCACACAAACACTCATACCTAGTGTTTGTGTAACCAATACGCCTGTGCATCGCATTTTACAACGTGACAAGCATAAAAACGCTCAGTTCATGGACCAGTCACACCTTCTCTGGAGTAACTGACTAGGTTTTCTAAGAAGGTAGTCATGGTTTGGGACTTCTCACTGAAGTCATGATCCAGATCAGGGACATTTTTATGTCATAATTTTATTATTTAGTGACTGATTCAGCTCTTTGTTTCTTTTTGTCCCACCTCTTGGACTCAGAACTCACAGGCTGAGAAAGACTGTGAAACTCTTACTGGTATACTGGGGAAAAAAATGGGATTTGTAGTTTTCCAGAAAATATTGCTACAACTTGAGCTGGATATATAGTTACATTGTTACATCTCCAAGTTTGACTAGTTTTAAATAGTCTGTATGATTGAATAATAGGCATGTCTCTCAAATCTTATTGCAATTTTCTAATAGTTTTCAGCACCTTATGTATTATTATTATTTTTTTGCATTCTGCAGCTTGAAATGTGCACCTAACTGTGAGACTGTCAGATGTGTGTGCACATGGGGTATCTTTTTATGCTTGTTTGCAGGTTAAATACAAGCATTGCTGTCCCAGATTCACTCCCTCCCCCCTCCAACCTCCTTCCTCCACATGATCTCAATCCTCGGCAACCAGCCGGAGCGCCTCACATGCAGCCACCAACCTCCTCCCCTGCGTCCAGCATCCGAAAGAAAACATTTCTCTCAGTTCCTCTGCTTTTCAAAGTGCTCACATAGCTTGACTTTCTTTCAAAGCAGTAACCCCCCAGCGCCACCTCCTGCCTGACCCCCTCCTCCTGGAGACAGCACTCTTGACCTGCTGCCCCATTGTTTCCAGCGGGGATGGATGGGGAGCCGCCTCTGCCGGCGCGATCCTTCACTCAATAGCCGCTCCATCTGTTGACTGCGTGACTCTGGGTTAGAAGCGGGGATTTTGCTCCGTCTGTGCGGGGTGTGAAAGGAGTTATCTCAGGGGGCTTCCTGAATGAGGCTTTAAAGCTGCAATAGAGGGGTGTTGTGATGCCTCACACACACACACACACACACACACACACACACACAACCCACCCTCCGCCCATCATCGGCCCAACACAGCCGGCTGGGTGTGCGCAGGATGAGAGGCCTCTATTGTGCTTGTTCACAGGCCCCCGGGCAACAGGGTCACCTTGTCCCCAAACAAACGCTGCCCTCACTGGAATTGTTGGCACTGCATGTCTGTGTTAGCATGTGTGTGTCTGTGTGTGTGCTTGCATGTTGAAGAGGGGGAGCAGTATTTGAGTATAAGAATGCATCATCAAAATGAGGGCAGAGGCCTTGCCTGTGAGGAACATTTATCTAACATCTCAGCTTTTCACATCGCCACCCATTCAGCGCAGCCGGTCTGTGACAGGGGTTCAAAGGACGTCACAGGAACAGCCAGGGTGGTTTTACAGGTCAAGCTGCTTTCACTGAACATTTTGGACCTAAAAAAACCCAACAATGTCTACTCTGTATCTATTGTAGAGACAGCACTGAGAGCAAACAACAGTTTTTATTTCTTCTTGTGGATTTGAGTTTCTGTCTGGTGAAACGTTCAAGTGCTGCTTTCAGCTCCTGATGCTGGTCTGCTCTGCGGTTTGTGCTTTTCAACGGTGTTTAAAGGGAACAAAAATGAAATCTGTGGGTGTTTAGACATCTGCTTCACCTTAATTAAGGGTGAAATTGCAGAATGCATGCATTTCTAGCTGAGGCCCTATGTATATGTACGTCTGAGTTTTCTTTAGCATTTTGTGGTAACCGAAAACAAACATTAATCCTCCCTTTCAGATTTTATTTTAAACTATCATATATTATTTTACCAAACACATTTGTTCCATTAGAGGTTTTTGAAAATATTAATCATAGCTTTTCAAGCTTGTCAAAAATGTGCAACCTTGAAAGGATCTACTGTAGTGCTCTGTTCGTTTTGTCTTTTCTGAGAATTAACTTGCTCATAACTTGCTCAACTAAATTTGAGCAAGTTCTAGTTGCAACATGGAAAACAATAAGGATGTATCTGTTGCATTACCAACTACTATTGTGAATACAAGCTGATGACATTTTTTAATACAATGAATCTGGATACTTAAGTAACATATTCTAGGGACATTGTACAATAGTATATGATCCAACCCTAAGAGGATTCACAGTTCATGGACTCAGAGATGTTTAAAATGAAGTCAAGAAACTCTATGATATCATAAATAATATTCTTCTGTAAAGAGAAACTCGACTCTCTCAAAGTGTATATCAACAGGTCAAGCTTTACAACACCGGAGATCGGAAATTTTTCAACAGATGTCACCAGATGTCCTCAACATGTCTTCACCATGGTTCATATTAAAGTAACAGAATCCGTCTCCTCTCGTCTCTTCCTTAAACTGAGAAGACAAAAAAGTGAGCAGAAGACAGAGAAGCCTTTTCGGTCACAGAGCCCCCTCAGCAGATGAGACAGAGTTGAAGGAGGCGGGGGTTTGTTGAGAGGAAAGCGCGGTGGTTGAAAACTGCAGTGACAGCAGAATGAATAAATTGAAAAATTCTCTCATTGTAAATTGTCTATCGCTCGTGACAAACGATCTGATAGGCGAACGGCCCGGGTTCCCGACGCATCCGTCCCAATAGAGCTGTGAATAACTGGTCTATCTCCACACTGCTTAGCACTGGCCCCGCGCTTAATAATTCATACAGTGTGAAATATTTTCCCCGGTACAGATATGCCAAAGAGCTGCCGGCAGCAGGCGGGGGCGGAGAGAAAGGTGTCCCTGTGGTGCTAATTTGGGGGGTTGAGGGGGGTGACGTGCATAGATTTCTAAGGGGCCTCTATATGAAAAGAAGATGCCAGAGAGACATTTACTCTGCTCTATACTCTGTTATTAGAAGGAGCTGGGATGGAGATGCAGGAAGTGAGATAGAGGCATTTAAAGGGATGTTTCTGGATTTTTTAAAGTCAAGATGCAGTAAATGGTTATGGACAATCAATATCTTACCTGCAGTCTTACCATTTTCATTAGGTATAAATCTAGATTAGTTGATCCAAGAGGCTGAAGCTAACAGTTGTAAACGCGAAGGTTTTATACATCTGTAAATCATCAGCGTTGGGTGGTCATTTATACAAAAGCCAATAATGTTTTTACACAATACATGCAGGCTGGAGGCTTTGTGTGCCAACAATAATCTTCCTGTGTGAAGCAGATACTGAGAAGAGATTCTAGTCAAAGTAACTAACTTAATCTCTGGAAAGATAATATTTATGGTGGCTTGTACTATGAGTGATGGCGCGACCCATATTATCTTCCTGTTTGAAACACATACGGTAAATGGAACAATGAATACATTTTGGGTCAGAGTAACTACCTCAGGCCTCAGCCACATGACTAGATGTATTTTTAAGCAGATATATTTTCCTTTCCTTTTCAGTTTTTTGGGGAAAAAATTGTCCACATGGTCTGTTTAATGCCACTAAAAACAGAAAAACACTAAAACCTGTAACCCTCCACCAGCATATAACAACATAATCAACATTAATTACTTATTAAATAAAAATAAGATCATCCTGGCTCTTTCTTAATAACTGTGTGCTCAGTCATTTTGACATATTCAACTATGTTTGATTTAACTGAGGACAAAGGGGAACAGATGTGTAATAATACACTAAAAGCAAGTTAACTGCTGTTGCAGATTCTCCAACAGAAAGTCATAGTGGGCATGTGAAAAGTAAACCAGTATTTTATCACCATATATGTTTATGACACACTTTGATACTGTGAACAGAGTTCTCAAAAATCTCCACTTTAAAAAAGGTTCATAAACACCTTAGTTTTTTATCACTACAGACAGTTTGCTTGTAGATAGAAGGTCCTTATAGAATTGCAAATCTCCAATTTGCATAACATCTGTGTTTATGTGACCCTGATTTAATGCATAATGATGGCAAAAGTAGTTTAACTGAACGTAGTGTTACATATTTTTACACAGCCTTACTTTTGTATTAGATAGGTAGTTTTGCCAGAAATTCTTTTACATGTTCTTAGAAAGTGTTTCACATGGGAAGGTCATTAGCAGCGCACTGCCTCCAGCCTTCATTATGCCCAGAGCAAATGCAATAATGATTCAAAGGTTCATTAAATAGATGTAGCAATAATCTCAATGGGGCTTTGGAGATCGGAGTTGCTTTAAGATGGTAAAACTTGACTCCTTTCACAGTTACAGTAAAAATTTTGTGTCCAGGATTAAGTGGTCTGGAATCTTTCTGAATGCAATTGCCAAGAAAAGGTTTTACTGCAGGTAAGAAATTAACTACTTACAACCTTTTAACGGAAACTCATTCTGAACTACCCCTTTAGTCAAGGCTCATCTGCCAGAAAGAAGAACAATTATTCAGTCAGGCTGAACACTCCTATCATCACAGACTGTTGGAATAACAGGAGCTGTAAAGCAACTAAGTAGTTTTTGCTGTTTGCCCTGGTGAACGTTTTGGTCAGTCAGCGGGTTGTCCGTGGACACCTGCTTCAATTCCTTTCCCGTTTTTCCCATTAGATGGATCCTCCTGTCTCAGACTCCCGAGTTCTGCAGCCAAAAAGCAACCGTCCCTGACCTTTTTGTCCGCTTTCATTCAAAGCCCACAGCAGCAGCAGCAGCAGCTATAAAGCCACCCTCTTGTGTGCGTGAACGGGCGTGAGCAGATGTGTGCTCGAATGTGACAGTGTCATATTGCCATGTGTGGTTTTGTGTGACTCGTTCTGCAGCTCAGTCCTGTACAAACTGGGTTTTTATGGTGCGCATTCAGGCCCTGATACCAATTATGCAAACTATTAAAAATTTAAGGAGGACAGTCTTTTATAATTTAATCCTAAAGTAATAGATTCTATTAAAAATGTATGAGCGGAGCTTTATAGATGGAGCTAGAATTAGTGTCTATCAAAGACTCCAGTCAAGGATGCAGGGGGAATGGGCAGCAGGAGTGGCGGTATTGCCTCATTATTCAAATAGGATATGATTACCATAGAGCAGGAGTCCCTCCATGCTGAGGCAAAGGCTCTCTGGCCACTGTGGTCATGAACAGAGGAAGATCTCTTTATGGGTAAGACAAAACCTTATTCTGATTCCTCTTATGACTTTCACATAGTGACAAGCGATTTGTTGTGGTTTAAAGCAGTTTGTCGCTGAAATGCTCTCTGTCGTCTCGGGTTTCTCCTGCCTGTTGTTTCACTTGAGATTGTTTCTTGTCCCTACTGAAAGCATGTAGAAGGTGTTCAAGCATGAAAACAGGAAGCCTGCAGTGTTGTAACTTAATGGCTTATGCTGCAAGCGAAAGGCAGGCTCTTTTTTTTTTTTTTTTTTTTTTACCGGCCTCACTGCTCCCTGGTTTACCCCACCAAACTTCCTGAACAGGTCTGACTTTCCACTTTATGCGTTCTGGGGTTTCTTTTTTTTTTTTTTTTTTTTTTTTATTGAAAACCGCTTTCTTTGCTCTGCTTTACTTCTCCAGAGCTCAACTGTTTTTCCTGCATCACTGCTTTCAAGGAGCACAGATTGCTGAATTAGTTCTTTGTTGTGTGATTTGCTTCAGTTATTACAGGTAGAGAGCCGCCCTGATCCAGATACCTTAACTGGCTCTGGAAAAAGCTCTGCAGTTATTAATGTGGTGCGGGAAGTGGATTTAAAAAGCCAATAAAAATTGGAATCCTCATGAAGCTTATATGGATCTCAAGTTCTGCCTCAGAGGTAAATTCCTCGCCTTTTTGATGTAATGGTTGCCTGTTTATGGAATAAATCCAAGGAGCTTAATCGATCATCTCCGTGGAAAGGTCAAGTGGAGAAGCTCTGGTGTTTGAAGTGCTTATCCCGTGGAGGAGCGCCAGAAATGTGACACCTCCTTATGAGTGGGTGGTGGCAGGCAGATTAGTGACGGACAGGGTGGCCCAGGGGGATGATTTAGGGAGATTCAGCTCTAAATACTCTGTGTGTATCAGGGAGGGAGAAACTAAAAGCTGCCTGCTCCCAATCCGCGTTTTCGACTGAAAAGGATATTAGTAGATTAGAATGAAAATTTACCCCAAAAAAAGGTTGAAAAGTGGAAAACAGATGGATCAAAGTTACTGAGACGAACAAAAAAATCCATAAAGGGACAGCTTGTGATTTTTGGAGGATGCTTTTGTTAAATGTAGAGATGCACAGATCAATCAATTTCCATTTTTCTTTGAGGTCTGATCTGTTTGTTCTTATTTTATTTTGGTAAGTAGTGTAGCACACGAACGAGAAAACATGCTATAGGTTCTTTACTGAATCAATGTATGTAATTAACCTTTATTATGTTTTTTTATTAAATTCAAAAGTCTGTCGAAGCACATGCTGTTGATTGTTATGTGCAAACCCAAAAAATTATATTTTTTTATATTTGATGCATTTAATGAAATTTTGAGAAAAATATGTTTCTCTGTTTAACTTCCAATCATGGATCAATGAATGATTGAAAATGAAAATAAGCTGCTTCAGACCTTTGTCCAATTGACTGGCGTATCTATGATTAAAAGGTTTTAATCAATAACTCATACTTGCAGTAGATAATTCTCTTTCTATCTTTATTTAGTATAAATCTAGATAAGCTGGTTCAGCAAACACTATTTTATGAACCTTTAAACTTTTGCCATGTTTGGATTAGGAGATTTTTTACAATGCAGATGTTAATTATTTACACAGAAAATTGAGGATTGGGGGTGGTGCGCCACCAAATATTTTCCTACATGAAATAAGTACTGAAAAAGGAAGTTAATGGTTTCTTGTCACGGTAACAAAGTAACAGAAGAATAAGGCAACATAAAGAGTGTCTAAAATAGCATTCGCTTAAACCTCCATGATCTACGTAGTTTATATCAACATTACTCTGACTGCAAATGCTTTACATGTTTCTTTCTCCTTACATTTTTCATACAGGTAGATCATTTTGTGTGCCTGCTGCCTCTAGATGTAACTAATCATCACCAAGTACCACCAAAATATATCTTATCAATTGCCAAGTAGGTCTGGACAATATATAGAAAATTTGTCATCATGACCATTTCAATTGAGCAAAATCAACATCACAAAGACCTTTTTGGACTTCAATAAATACTGGATAGCAAGTGATTAAAGTTTGCAATTTTTCTTTGATCGTTTCTGACTGGTGATTGGTTCTACTGGTTTTGACCAGTAAGTCTAGATTTACTGTCCAAAGCAGAGATACCATATTGTCATTGCAACATTATACCATGTTTTCCTGAGTGTGTAACCCTAATACCAAGGGATATCTGCAAACGTTAAGATATTAACTGCTTGTAACCTTTTAGAATAACTTCTCTTGAAAAAGCCTGAACTACCCCTTTAATGTTGCTTGAGATTACCAGTCGGTCTCATTCCTCTGCAGTCAAATCTAATCTGGGTAGGGTGGCTGTGGGCAGCATGTGTGCTCAGAGTTGAAATAGGGCTTTCTCTGCCTAATCCTCTATCCAGGGATCACTCAGTAGGGTGAAGACAATTACCAGCCTGCTTTCTCATGCTAATGAAATCTCTAACTAGATCTTACAGAAAGAGGAAAAAATAAATGGAGAAGGAAGAGAGCCTGGGACAAAGGCGCGGAAAGATGACCCGACTAAAATGGGTTTTTAGATTACCATTTAATTATTGATAGTCTGCCAATTGTAGGGGCCTGAGCTTGGGATTAGGGAAGCATTTTCTAGCAAAGGACAGATTATGAAGTTATTTTGGTGTGTTTACTAAGGGTCAGAAATTTGCTGAGACAAGACTTATGTCACCGACATATCAGCGGCTAAACTAACCCGCCTTTCACCTTTTTATCAGCTGCCTCCAGCAAGGTGTCTGGAGTGGTTTTAAATTGCATTAATATGCAGGAATTTATAGATCGGCTCCCTTGGCATTTCTGCAGGGAGGGGAAGAGAGTATTACGGTTCCCATCTGCACTAATTACTGGGTCTTGGCAGTGCTACCTGTCTCTTGTGAAGGACAAACCAAGGCACCAAAGCTGTAACACACATGCAGGCTAAAGGAGCTCATCTGCTAAGGAGTCTTTTAGAAGAGCAATATCTCAGAGGGCTTTTTACTTGATGTTTGATGCTTTGACCACCATAAAAACATCTCTGCTGGCAAACATCAATAAATTAAAAGACTATTCAAGTTCTCTCATCTAGAGCTGAGAGAAAGATGCTAACAGGTTTTATACCCATTTGTAGTAATCATTTCATGTGCGCGAGATCTGTCATTATAAATCTGAACCCAACCACCTTCAACTGGTTGGATAGCTTTGAAATGTGGGTGGAAAAAAGCAAATTATGGGGTTAGCAAATTAAACAAATTAGTAGTTTCAAAAATCATTGCAAATAAACGATAACAGTCACAAATGCACTGGCCTCCCTCAAGTGCTCAGGCTTGCTGCTCTTTATAAGTCTGTTCTGTCACAGAAATTATTTCCATTTTAAATCATCTGCTTCTTTTCTCAATCCCTTGAGCCCTGACTCCTACACTTTACCTGTTAAAACAGCCAACATCAGTGTCTTAACTTATTTTGCACTACAGGTAGCTCACTCTGCCAGGTTGACAGTTTTTCTGCAGTAAATCTGCATGTGGTAATTCCTTAGCCTGCTGTGGGCTTCTCAGGTTCCCATATTTGTCTGTCATCCCGTCAGTGACACTTCTTGGATCACTGCTGCACAAACATTTGCTTATGTTTGTGCCATCTGTGCCTTTAGCCAGCAGGTGATTACCAACCGCAGACTCACCTCCCACTCTGTCCAACTGGACTCCCTATGCTTGCATGGCCAGGGCCAGTTTTCCAGAGGGAGAAGGATGGCAACATCTGGAGTAAAGAGAGAGACTGCTGAGTCTGAGCAACGAAAAGCAAACGGTTTTGCAATCAAAACTTTGGCCTACTATATTTTATGTAGTTTTATGGGATACACAAACACAATGTAGTCCGTGACAGTGAGGCGTAAGAACAGGAACGATTTTTTTTAATTATTCTTGTGGCAGCAGAGACTGCAGGACATTAGCAAACATTTCAAAACATGTTCGTCCATCAAATTGACAAGTCAAGAGAACATTAATCAGAGAAATGGTCCATTGTTAACTCTGCAACTCAAACTCAAACATCCACAGCTCA
The DNA here is from genome assembly GCA_903066825.1 of Alfaro cultratus. Classification (NCBI taxonomy): domain Eukaryota; kingdom Metazoa; phylum Chordata; class Actinopteri; order Cyprinodontiformes; family Poeciliidae; genus Alfaro; species Alfaro cultratus. The sequence continues at coordinate 51,863 of CAEFZX010023488.1, read as the reverse complement.
GGTGAAAGAATCTCTTGACAGAACAGCTTTTAATCAAATGTAACTCTGTGGAAGAGTGTCAAGAAACATTCAAGTGTTGAACAAAATCCTTAAATTCTGATGGTAGTTTAGTTTGTCACCAGCCATGTAAGAGATGCAGCAAATTTGTGGAAGAAGGTTCTTTGTTTTAAAGCTGCACAAACATTTTGGGAATTTATTGGCCTGTGAGTTTGTAAAGTATTATAGCAAAGGGAGCTTGGGATGTAGTAATTGTTTTCTCACTTATTCAGAGTGCAATTATGTTATAGTTTAGCATGCACATATAATATTTCGTCTTATGTATAGAGGCTCAGGGCAGTAGATGTTCATACCAGGTCCAAGATGGTGCAGGTCACAGAGAAAGTCAAAAACACAAATGAGCAAATGGACAAGGAAGGATGTTAAAGTCGTAAATCCATCTGAAAATATATGTTAAGACTTGAAAAAAATGGTTCACAGATGCTTTCTGTCCAATCTGTGTGAGCTTGAGCTACATTGCTAAGAACAATGGAAAAAAATTTCCGTCTCTCAATATTCAGACGTGGCATCCTTCAAAAATACTTGCAGCTTAAATTTTAGCAAATGTTGACTCAAGGGGGTTGAATACAAATGCACACCACACTTCTCAGACTTAGTTTGTGAAGATCTTTGAAAAACATTAGTCATTTACTTTCTTTTCATAATTATGTACGTCTGTCATATAGCAATTTGTAAAATACATTGGTAAATATGGACAAGTTCGAACACCATGGATCACATTACATGTGAAGGAAAATGTTAGTTAATATTTCCTACTAGCATTTCTCTGAGCCTTTGTGTCATCCGCTCTTTTTCAGTCCTTAATATCAAGCGGAGCAAAAATGGCTTTGTCACACTTGAGATATATCGAATGAGATCAGTGTCAACATCTAGACGGTGCACTATTTGATTGCCTTGTGGGCCTGGCAACACACTAATCTTATGCATGACTGACTATTGGATCTGTGACATCTTCCAGTGAAAGACAGCGGAGTTGTTATTTGGACCGAGAGAATCTGGGTCACCCCAGGTTCTGCAGGAGGGTGGTGTTTGGACTTCAATTCAATTATTTCCCATTGATTTATTGGACACCCATCAATAAACACACATTTCTGGGTTGGAGCATTTTACACAAAGGTTTTCTATTTCCCCCCCCCTCCTGTTCTCCTGCTTATTCTGTTCTATCCTTAACTGACATAAGCCTTTCTTTGAAGTTCAGGAACCAAAGGAATGAGGAATGACAGCACAACAAACAATGAACAAAACACGCACACACAGGGATAGGGACAATGAGAGGTTTTTGAATATTCAAGTGAGACACCATAGGATGGGTTGAGAACCAGTGTTTTATTGTTGCGTTAAGCCATGAAAGGATGTGTCTGGGACAATAAAGAATTGTGTCACATTGGGATAAGAAATTCTGCATTATCAACAATGCTTTACAAATGGTGTGTAAGAAGGTTTACAGTGGAAAATATAAATCTCAAAGGATAAAACAGAAAAGCACAGCTTGTTTCTCACATTTGGGTGAAGTTACATCGGGGGACTGGTGATTTATATCTGAAGTCCTTTCTGGAGAGCAGTCTGCACAGAAATGCAGAGAACGTATGAGGCTTTGTTTTTAAAATCTGTTGTATTTAGAGGTTTCTTGGTGTGAAGCAAGTAAGTCATGAACTGCACATTAGTTAGGTTGGTTACAACATTTCCAATGTTTAGATTGCGGCTGATTTAGCACCAATAGGAGAAGATCAGCTTGTGTCTCCACTACGGTTTGTCTGACAATCTTAAGCCACTTTCTTATTGCTCAAAAACACTGAAACTCTGTTATGTAGGTACATCTTGATTCTACAGTAAAGCCACTGTTGGCAAATGCTTTTCTGATTCAAAGTCAAGTGCATTAGGATTTTAGTAATGTTTTGATTAATTTTTGCCTCATTTACTAAACAAACATGGATTGTACAGCGGAGCTTTATAAAAAAGGGGGGTCTGCAAGAGTTCATGTGGTCTTTTTGAAAACCATGTTTTTTTTAGTTAAATTGGCAAATGGAAAACTCAGTGAAAAGCAGCATAACTTTAGCTGTCATGTCCTCCTGAGGCTAAAAGCTCTAGCAAAGCTTCACTTGAGTTGAAGTGAATTCCAGCTCCCGCCTTCCACGTCTACCAGGAGTCAGCAACCTTTTCTATACAATGGCCATTTTTTTCTTGAGCTGTCAAGCACTCATAATTGTTCATTAACAAACCAACTTTATTTTCCGCTGCTAGTGAGGAAAAAGCAAACTTGTGTAAATATAACTGTGTTAATTTCTATATGAGGCTACAGGTGACACTCCAGGAAACTCTAAACTTGTAGCTTCTCAGCGATTTATCTTGATGGTAGACAATCTACAGCTTTACCACAGAAATAACCTGTGATGTATGAAACGGCGTGTGGGAAGAGAGTTTTGAAGCAAATGCTGTAAGTATTGAGGGAACCCTTTAAGTTAGCCTGATAAAAACCATCACCTTGTTTTACTTTGTTTTGTACAGAGAGTCTGGACCCTCCGCTGTTGAGAAAAGATTGCTTCTGGATTCATGGAGGACTTTGTTAAAGTTTTAAACTTTTCCAATCATTAATGTTTGTCCATGATGTATGCAATGCTCCAGTTTGACGCTATAAGGCTTAGTGGAAATTGCCTGCACTGTAAACAACCATCTTTCACTGCGAAGAGAGAAGTTTTGGCCCGGTCAAAATTCAGCCAGAGAAATCGGGCTCAATGGGAGAAATCCCAGATGCTCCATCTGGGAAAGGAGATAAGAATCAAGCGGATATGTGTAGGAAGGCAAATGGCCAGGCTGCCTCTAAGTGCTCATCCTTCCACATTCCACATTATAAAAATCTACTTTAAATGCTGATTTAACTCACAACTTTTTCTCTATTTGTCTGGAGTTAGTGCTGTTAAAATCTCTGCCTTTTGTGTTTGCCAAAGTTTAAAACTCAATGTCTGATTGCTTTGTTCAAAGATGCAGCAGTTGGCTGTGAAGTCAATTAGTACTCATTTCTATTACAGGGCTGACATTAGTCTAGACAGGCGTGTTTTGATTAGAGATGACAGACGACTCACGGTGATTGGACTGCCAGACATTCCTCACCCTTCATCCCATGGGTGAAGCTATTGAAACTGACTGGAATATGGAAAGCTAGCAGATGAGTGATTTTGCCAAGCTGCCCTTCATCTGCAGAGAAACATGTTATAAAAACGACTTCTCAGCACACGGGACTGTATAAGCCGCCACAACGCTGACATGCCTCAGTACATCACATATATATTTATAAAGTTCAGCTGCCAATATGTTTTTCCAGCACTGTATATCATAGCAATAATGTCCAAACTGTGGGCTTTTTACACACAATGGCCTTTTGTTGTGCAGGTTATTTATTGTGCTGGTGTGAGGTTGTGCAGAGCTGGTGGGTGAGTGCATCCAGGGGCTTGTATTGTTAGGGAATCAGTGGCTCTTGTTTGTGGAGCTGGGACGGTTTGTTAACAATGCCTTTTTTATGTCCCAGAGTGCGTGCCTGTTGGCAAACGTCCCCTCTGAATTTTTGTTTGTGTGCGGTTTCGTTGTTTGCTGTATGTGAACCGGGGTCGGCGAGCATAACCCTCCCATTGTGTTCCCCCCCCATCAGAATAGAGTAGTTTTATATCAGGCACATGTGAGCATTAGTGTGTGGGTGTTTTGAATATACAGTATGAGCGCAAATTATTTAGCGCTGCTGTGTGGAAATTGCAGAGCTGAAAGGGATGGGGGGTGCGGGGGGGTGACTGTCCCTTCCTAATGGAGGCTTTCACTCTGCCTCCATTCATGTGACGGTATGGTGACGGAGAAGGGGGAGCTGGGGATTAACGGGGTAGAGGCAGTGCCTTGTTAAAGAAAAAGAAAGGGTTTGAGTGTGTCGATTGGATTAACTTGTTTGGGCTTATTAAGAGGGGAGACACAGCAGCTTGTTAAAAGCACTGCATGGGGCGTCCCATTGTGAGACTGCAGGGTCACCATTGAGTTGGGATGAAGCCACGCCCTAACGCATCACGGAGGCCGTCTGCCAGGCTCCTAATACTTGGACATTTACTTATAGTGATTTTATGTTGAACATAACATTAGTTTTCTGAGATGATTATTTATGTTTCTAATCTGCTTTTGGGAAAACAGCTCGAAGGCTAAGCTGTTTTAGCGCTCCACGTGCAACACGGCCCTACAGAGAGAGGATCACGGATACTTGTTGACTCTAGAAAAGCGCCAACAAACCTGATGGTGACCACATTCAGCGAATTTTCAGTTTGAGTGGCCGGTCAGAAACTCAAGTACCTTTTTTTTTTCTTTTTATGTCAGCTCAAACAGGTGACACTGACATCGCTATTACTGAATGAAGAGGACTGGACATTAGGCATTTTCAGTATCTGAGATGTTTAAAAAGAAGTCAGATAATGAATAGGAAGTATTTTAAAATAATTTATTTTCTACAGCATTTCACCGTGTATAAAAAAAACAATTCTGACTGATCTGTAGCTGATTTTACTCAAAATGTTTACATTTTGCTAAAGTTTGTGCATAAATGTCTGGTAGTGAACAAGCACCACTTCAAGGAGGGACGTCAATGCCACCTCTGGCATTTCTTTGTTCATTTATGAAAACTCTAAAATCAGCAATGACCCTGAAATATCTGTGAGCACACACATTTTTCTGTGCTTTGCTAAGTTGTAGAACGAAATTTATGCCCAAAGTGTTATAGACAAACATTCCTAAAAGTTTGCTGCAGATAAAAACAAATGTGTTGAATCTGTTTTACTAGTTTGCAAAGTAGCACACACTGCAGAGGGTCTGGCTCCTGTGGTCCTGTCGAAAATAATAAGCTAGTTTTCGTCTTAAAAAAAGAAAAAAACAAACGCTTGTGCCTACCGCAATCTGTGGGATAATCAAATGCCTTCTCTCCTTGTTACAGTTGCCTGCAAGGTTGTCCCTGAGAGCAATAATTGGAATATATGGCAATAGCACACCGAGCGTAACCACACTCCTTCTGGCAATGAGAAAAAGAGCCATTGGCTGAGCTGTTATACATTTAAAAAACTGTAAGGACAATAATTTAGGTGAGAAAAAAAACAAATAAATCAGACATGAGTTGCTCGTCTGCCAGTTCAGACTTCATACTTAAACTCCAAGCTTCGATGTTGATTCCAGATAGACTAATGTCAGGAGATTTCTTCATGATCCACGAAAACCAAATATTTATTTAGCAACTGTTCATGTAAAACCATAAGGTACTAAGGTTAGCTACCACTGAGTATCATCTGCCATGCTCTGTCTTTCACCCAGAACATGTGTACCTCAGTACACACACACACACACACACACACACACACACAGACAGACCAACAGCGTTTGTTCACCCATGACCACCCTGTTCCACCCTACACTTGGCAGGATGCTTATCTGAGTAGACAGCTTTGGGCGCGGAGAGCCATCTCCTCTGATCTCCTCTGCAGTTTAAGAACCTTTTAACTAAGAAATAGCCCTCCGCCAAGCCCACTGCCTCCTGATTCCAGCTTATTCCTTCATCTCAAGGGACTGATCCTCCCGCCTCCGTTGCGAACCCTGCAGCGGCGTTAGCAGAACGGGGATGGATCCGACAGACATCCTAGCTTTTGAGATATCTCTGCACTGGTGTAATAGGAGACCCAGTGGATTTGATGTACGAGTGAAGTGCAGGTGGTGTTTCTGAGCGGTGGGTGTGCACACACACGCACACACAGAAAACCTAGCACCTTCACAGAGATTGACCTCGGCAAGACGGGCTGTTTTCAGGGCAGCTGGGTGATGGGTCACAGGCGTTTGGTTACTGGGATAATTTCCTGCCACTGATGGACATCTGCTAAGTAGCACAATAACCTAATGGGAGAAGATGAGGGGAAAAGGGGGACATGACAAACAAGCTGAAGACTTGCTCCTTTTGCCTCGCTCTTAAAGGCAATAATAGCGGTAAATTGGTTCCTGAAATTGAATTGGAAAAAAAGAGCCAGTCTCCTTTAGCAAAGTATAATGCCTCCGAATACATTTGGTGCACAGCAAATGGAGAAAAATGGAGGGTAGTTACACGATTGTCTTTCATTTCAGGGAGGGGAAAAGTGTGCCGGCATCCCCCCAACCCTCCCTGTTAAGGCCAGCTTTTAGTCTCAATCTCCACCACGTGTCTGCTTCCCCTCTCTCAACCACTATCTTTGAACAAATGGACTGTGAGGATGGGCTCGTTGGGAAATTAGTATCCTTGCAGAGAGAACACAGAGAAAGGATTATGTGAATAGCCAGTAATGAGCTCAAAGTACCAGTGTGTTTGGGCCAGGGCTGCCTGTGTGCAAGAGGAAATGGCACTGTGAGCGACCTCTTTTTTTTTATGTCTTTTTTCCTGAGCACCTGGCGAGACATAGAGTGGCCCCTCTTTTCCATCTGCAACATGTGTGTGTGTGTGTGTGTGTGTGTGTGTGTGTGTGTGTTTGTGTGTGTGTGTGAAAGAGAGAGAGGGTGAACTGAGGTTGTGCGGAGATTTAATTTGCTTAGATTTATCAGGGAGATGCATTTTAGTGCTTTTCTCACTGTCAGTTTTGTGCTAAAAGTGTTGTTTTGTGCTGCTGGTGACAGGCTTTAAAAATACTCATGTGACTTTGGGTGTTAAGTGCATTGTAGAAGCTTCAGGGTCCAGGGTCAAATGTAATGTCTTGAGAAAAAAAAAATTGTTGTTTTTGTTTTTAAAAAGAAGCCTTTTCTGGAAGAAAGACTGAGGTATTTGAAGTGTTGATCCATGTTTTCCTGCCCTCTTCATGATCTTTAACAATTAAGCACAAAAAATATTTTGGCTTCAGTTATAACACAATTAAATGGGCTTTTGTGCCATATTTCATGTTAAAAGACAAGCAAAATGGTTGTGCATTATTCTGCATGAAGCTTGGAAATAAATAAATGCTTTTCGAATCATTTGATGCATTAAGATTTTGCAGTAATGTTAAAAAAAAATAACTGTAAAATCATGATTATGATTGCCTAAGTTTGCAAACATTTCTAAACCGATTTCGATCAGTTTGCAGAATTTTGCCCAAAACATTTTCCAAAGCATTCTAGCAGTATGATGTGTGTCAAAGTGTATTTTCTAACTCCTTAATTTTAATTTGAAAGACACCACTGCTCAGGTGAAGTCTCCTCTTTCTAAATAATAGCAAATACCTGCACAAAAAGTTTGCATCATAACTTTCATGAGCAAATTCATCACAATTTACCTTCTTGTCAGCATAAGCGCTTCAACATTATTTCTACTACTAGTAGTAGGAGTTGTAGGAGAATTACTGCTAATGCTAAGAGTGATAGGAGTGTGTTAATACACCCAGAGGTGAGCTGACGAAAAATATCAGCTTCATGAGGACAAGATGAGACCTTAGTAATAATTATGTTGGAGCTAAAAATCCTCCTGTTTTATTTCATAAATAAAGGTAGCCCAACTCCTGACCGCTTGTCTGAGGACTCCATAAACTGATTTAATTACCTTTTATATGCTATTTGAGTTTTATAGCATATTATATGGATATGATTAAGCCTCTTATTGTGATGGTTTGACTCTTGTCTAACTTGTCTAAGTCCTTCAGCCTCGTATTTTAGCTGTTCTGCTGAGTTTAGGCAGACCTCTGGCTACGTGACCAGAAGTCCAAGAAATGTAGCAAAATAGTAACAAGTAAAACAAACAAAACAAAAAAAACTGCCCTCCTGAATACTGAATACATCCTGCTAATAGCTCATTTAGCACTGGCAGCCAGTATTCTTCAGCTAGAGGCAGAGGAATACTTTTGTTTTAAGAAAAAGGAAAAGAAAAAAAAATCTTCAGAAATGTGTCTGTGGATAGCAAAGTTCAAATTTTAACATTTTGTTGTCTTCGGTGATTGAATATCACTTCTTCAATTTAACCGCTTTCTGCTTCCATGTGCTCTGAAGTGCTTAAGATGCTGAATTTGCTAAACAATTAAGCACAAACACACTTATAAAGGTTGGTCATAGTAACAACATTTTATCATGGTAATTGTTAAAACCAATTAGAGATTCATCCTTATAGAAACAACTTAATTAAATTAAAGGAAAATTAAAAACAAATACAGCCAAATCTGTGCTAGAGAATAGAACTGCAGTGGACAGAATGTACCACATAGACAATCGGATGATTGCTAATAATGGTTTTGTGACTGTCGAAACCCTCTAATCCTTCACAATGTAACACTGTCTTATATCTAACCCCTGTTTTTGATGACTGTTCGTTGTGTTGTCTGCCCACTGGGGTCCATCCAGATATTTGTGACAGTAATGCTTCCCCTTCAAAGACTGGCTCCAAACAGACACCAGAAAGGAAAACTGACTCAGATCAAACCAGAAGTAAAGCAACACTTATGATTGTCTGTAGAACTACAGTGTAGGAAGATTGGATGAACTCTGTCTTTTATTATTTGATTATTTATCCCAAGGACAGAAATAACAAATTGTTGTGTGTGTGTGTGTGTGTGTGCGTGTGTGTGTGTGTGTGTGTGTGTGTGTGTGTGTGTGTGTGTGTGTGTGTGTGTGTGTGTGTGTGTGTGTGTGTGAGGTCACTTTACTTTTCTGTTTTATCACTTTCCTTTCCTCCAGTGAACAGACAGTTGACAAACTGGCACATTACCGCCCCCTACGAGGCTCTTGTGAAAAATCTATAGCACTGGTGTGCTTTTTAGTCCAAAAGCAGCATACGCTGGGTTCTCCATAGGAGTCAGCTTCACACTGTGACGCAGAGATGAGATTTACGACTGTTTAAATGGAGCCAGATCATGTGGATCTGTTCCTTTCGAAGAGTTGTTCAAACTATTATTATCTTATTTTTAAATAGCCAGATAGAGGGAACTTACTGTTTTTCACACTGAGACAAATGATGGTTATACTATTTTGTCATTTTGAACCTGTTGCAGACTAGGCACTTGTGTGGAGTCAGTGTGGACAACACACAATGAATGTGATGTTTGCATGTCAAAACAGTACGGCACATGTACTCTGCTGTGCTCCTCCCGTTGTGCCTGTGCTCTGAGTCACTCAGTGAAGCAGCAATGGAGGATGTGATGCACAGTAAAATACAGCTTTCAACTGCAACTCAGTACCCATTATTTATGTTAAATACTTAAGCAATAGATTCGATTCGCTTGCACTTCGCTCAGCCTGCAAGTACCTATAGTGGAAGGCTGTGTGTGGGTTCAGCTGGGAAAAGCACAATTATTATATTGTTCCTGGACATGCATAAGTATGAGGAGACGTTTTATATTTCTCACTTTGATCAAATACTGCTGGTACATCACATCATTTGTGGAGCTCTTTTGATTGAATGCTTTAACAATTGCTTGAAATTTACGACCATTTGCAGCAGTGCTCTGCATTTGTATAGCCTTTAAATGAGCAAGAAGAAGACCCAGAGCTGCATGACCCGCCATTAATTCATCCTGTAATCACTGCAATTGTTTTCTTTCATAATACAATGATAATCTATGAAAGCCAGTAATGGACTGATGGCAGGTGGCTAAATGTTCGTTTAGTAATTCACAGACAAAATAAATAGCAGAGGACTCGGCTGTGACATGCGCGTGAGAAATAATTTTTCAATACTCTGCCACGCGTCGTAGCCGGAGATGCCGGCTCTGAAAGCACACATGAAATATTTGCCTCTCCTCTGCGTTTTAATATGGGAGGAGACGGGCTTGGATTGAAACAATAGTGTTTCGTGCTGATGCTTTTGGGAAAAAAGCGACTCACACACAGGCAGTGCCAAGATTAAAGCCACAGTCCTTTTTCTTTTGCTAATAAATGTGACCATTATCCATTGTAGGTAAAACTGGGCTACAGTAAAAGCATGCTGAGTAAAAAATAGAGGAGTAAATTTGGATCCTTATCTTATAAAAACACTTTCTGGGCTCAAATAGTTGCTTCGGCTGCTTTTATCTGCCACATAATGCAAGTGGAAGACTTTGTAATCAGTCATCATTGTGTTGTGTGACACAGCGATGCTTCTGATGAATGATACCCTCCATGGTTTCTGATTGTTCAGGGTTGTTATTCAGCTTTCTCTCATATATATATTCATATTTATATCTGACCACGTCTTGTGTTTCCTCTGGGAATGCGATGGGCTTTTTGAGAGGAGACCAGTCTGCCTCCGTGTTCCTGAGTGAAGGTGGCGGCGGGGAGCAGAGTTGGAGATTTATGGCCTAGAGGGAGATTGATTAGTGCCGTCACTAGCCCTGATGTACGGTTGGCAGTCTCTCCCCTCCCATCCCATCACATCTGCTCACACACACACTTTCACATGCGACTGTACAGTTCAACTCATACATCCAGACGCAGCTCAGGGCCCCAGGCCTTCCCTGACAGTCCCCCTGAGCTGTTGCATGTTAAGTTGTAGCAGACCGACTGCTGTTTTCTCAGCATTCCCTTTTCTTTTTTTGCTTTCGATAGATAACGCCATCAATCACCACATCCACACCGCCCTGGAAAGAATGTGGCCCGATGTGGCTGAGTGTTGCTATTTTCTCTGTGATTGTGAAAGGTTTTTTCGGAGGAACAGACAGGAGATGCGGTTGAATGGCTGTGTGGATATGCTGTTTGAAGCTGCAGAGTGACTGCTCTGGACTCTGCTCTGCTCCCGTGTCAACAGTGCCCACCCACCCCCCACTTCCACACTCTGCAGGTGTGTGTTTATCATTCAACACACAGAGCTGAGAGGCAGGCAGCTGTAGGCATGCTTCCCAATTAAATCCTCGGTGAGAAAGCCCCCAGTGGCTCCCAGACCCGGCCATGCACAGCTTTGACCTCGTATCTTACTTGCTTTAACATCCGTCCTTGTTTTTTTTGTTTTTTTTCTGACTCAGGTTGTCCGCAGAACTCCCCCGGCTGTAATACTGTGCCCACCTCGCCATGCTGGCCTGTCTGCAGAGGAGGCAGAACCCCCCGCCCCAGCACCCAGTGTGTGCCAGCAAGACCTTGGAGCCGCCGCAAGTCCTCGGACGGAAATGTAAGTTAACAACACGAGTGATTGGCGGGCGTCAGGTGTTCGGCTCTGCTCCAACTAAGGATGCTTATGTTTAGGTTAACAACTGAGTCTGAAAAAGCCTGGAAAATTTTGGAATTTGATTTCAGTATTTTCCAGGTCTGGATGAGTACGGAAAAAAAGAAGAGCATGGAAAAATAGTTGGACTTCAAGACTTTGTGTGTCTAAATGCTATGTCCTTTCTTCTAATTGTCCTTCATTTGTTTATTCTTTTTCATTCTTGGTATACTTAATCCCATTTTTGTGTCCTAGCTTCATCATTCTCTTCCTTATATCTGTCCTTCCTTCTTTCCTTTTTGCCTTCCTTTCTTTCCTCATTTTATTCATTCTGCTATCATTCGGTAACACCTGCCTTCTTTCTGTCTTTCCTTCCTTTACAACTTAATTTCTTCCTCATGTCATTGCATATTTTCCTCCTTTCCTTCTTGGGCCCCTATTTCTTGCCCTTCTTTTGTCTTTTTATCCTTCTTTTTATCATTCCTTTCTCTCTTTTCTTGTATCCTTCTTCTCTTCTGTCACCACACTGTAAAAATGCCCGTCATAAGCATGTATATCTTAAGTATTTTAAATTTCACAAGGACCAATAAGGACTGAGAAATCCGGAGAGCCGAGGATGAAAAAGTCTCCTCGACAGATGTGTAGGAACCGTGTGTGTTTGTTGTTTCTGTTTAATCTGCTGCTCATGCTGAAAATGTTGGAGGTTGGTGGTTCACCAGGACAGTGAGGTGAACAAAAAGTTTCCATTGTTGTCACTTTGTTCCCTCGCCACTCTGTGGAATTCTAAACAGTTTTATTCAATTTGTACTTAGACCTTGGATTGCTGAGTTGTTTGGCTACTCATTGTGGGGGAGGCTGTTTAACTGTGCTGATTGTGCAGTCGTGACAACAGGGCTGAACAGACACTGTTTAACGGGCCTCACTGGCCCCGCTGACCCTCAGGGTCTGTAAACATTTACAGTGTCTGGCCCTGGACGTGCCGGCCGCATCTAAAGCGTGGCAGCTGCTGCGTTTGTTCCCCGAGCACCGTCCTCTGTCTGCTCACAAAATGCAGTAAAGGGACAGAGGAGAGCGAGGGTGGAAAACTGTAAAAGGCCTCACAGAGCTGGCTGTAACCCGGTTGGGATTAGAGAGAGCTGCAGTCATCAGGAGAGTGAATTTCTCCCAGGCGTTTAGATAAGCACCTTTTTAATAAGTGAGAGAAGTGTTAATTTTGTCTGTAGTAAACTGTCCTTGAATGTATCACAGCTGCTGTTTACATGGAAAACACATGAGCTCCTTCAAGCTGATTGTAAATCCTCCTGAATGGCACAATGTGTTTGAATCCAGTAGTTTTACCCAAACGTTACAAAGGAATCATCTTTCAAGGAATCAGTTCACCAAAAAACGTAATCTCAAGGCACTTTACAAACCAGTCATTTCAATTCAGTCACACATCCATTCCAATTCATGCTCAAACAGTGCATTCAGGTCAGTTCATTATTCAAGGTAGTTCCAAAAGCAAATTGCATCAAGTCCTTGACTTGCAGTCTGCAGTCCTCCTTACTTGCATTGCAACAATCCCTCATACTGAACACGCATGGACCAATCGTAGAGAGGAGAGACTCCATCAGAACCTGACTTTGTGTAAAAGTCCATCTGTAACGAGTCACGACCGACTGAGGAGTCTGAGGAGACAAAGTGGACATACAAAAAAATAAATTGACGATGTAGGAGTACTTTTTATGTTCATGAAAAGTAAAAAGTTAATAGCAGGAGTGAGAGAACCATTAGTTGTTGATAGCTTTCTCACAGCCAATGGCCTCCTCCAGGAAGGTACCAGAGCCAAACATAACACTTGGCCAGATGTAGCTGCCCTGGAGAGAAAAAAAACCCCAAGACAATGCAAAAAGTTGACAGTTCACATAACAACAAATAATGCAAATTGGAGAGCAGTAGAAGAAGAAAGTGGAGAAAAGCGGTTGGTTTGTAGCCTAAACTAACAGCAGCATAACCACAGAGATAATTCAGGATAAACTAACCTATTGAATAAGGCATAAGACACAGAACCAGAATGAATGAGAATAGCAGGATTTCTTTAATAGATCAACACCAAGTTCAAATTGTAAGGTGGAAGGATTATGATACATGGCTTTAATTTTTTCATTGCTAAAAAGCTGAAAAATGTGGCATTTCAGAAACGCACTTTTTGCTCTTTTTCATCCAGTTTTTCTTCCAGGATTAACCTGCACTTCCTCCATTCCTCTACCCCATTGACTCTGACCAGCTTCCCTGTTCCTGCTAAAGAAAAGTGTCCCACAGCATGATGCTTCCACTACAGCCCTCCAGGGGACATTGTGTTTATTACGATGTACAGTGTTCTCTGGCACATGTACTGAAAAACAAAAAGACCAGATTTATCGTGCACATGACCAACCGTGCAACTTTCAATAGACTCTCCCACCTGAGCTGTAGATCTCTGAAGCATCTGTGCAGGATTTTATCTTTGGGTATCATAGAAAAGGAGATGAATATTAATATAAAGCCATATTTTTCTGTTTTTTTTCTTGTAAAATAATTACATTTTCCAATTTTATCCAATTTTACAACTTTTCATGACCTTGGGCTGACTTTTTATATATATTTATATATGATACAACTAAAACACACTCAGGTTTGTCATTTTAACGAGATAAAATTTTAATGTTCAAAGTGTTTGATACTTTAGCAGGGCTCTAGACTCATTCATCTATATGAATATTTCATACTGTAGTAACTTGGCTTCTTACTAACCAATCAGCTGCTTCTCTGCTCAAATAACACTTCAGTAGTCTGTTACAGAAATCAGCACCAACTAGGTGACTCTGTGCTACTTTTGTCCTCAGATCTGGAGTTCACTGTTTTCTTGTTTCTGTGGGGATGATTCATAAGAAGCTACAGGAAAGAGAGAGGAAACTTGAGATTATGAAGTTCTGTGGTCGGTTGGAAGGTGTGGCTCCTTATCAGAGAAAAGGTTCGCCGGTGTTCACTAATGAAGTTTCAGGGAACGGCGAACTGAGAGGGTGGAGGGAGGAAAATGGACTGTTGAAAATAAAATTAGTAAAGGCAAAAAGACAGAGGGGGAGGAAGGAGAAATGGAGGAAATCCTCAATAGTGCTCTTAATCGATTCCCCACTTCCAATTTCACAGGATTAGCCCACTTCCTCTCAAGGTTCTTTATTGAGGAGCAGCCAGTGTGAGTTAGGACTCAAATCAATAGAGAAAAAGAACAGTCTCCACTCTTTCCCCTTTCCCCTCCCTCTTACTGACCCTCTATGTCTTGCTCCACTTGCCCACCTGTTAAACCCTTTGATTGAAGGATTGCTACAGCGGCCGAGTCCGAGGTTCATAATGAGGATGTTTGGACATAATAGCCTTCTTTCTGTCCTTGGGTGGGAGGGGGTGGTTAGTGTTGGATTTCCACCACTGTGCAGCACTTGGCCTCAATAAGGCAATTGTTCGTCCAAACCCAGAAGGGGTTCCGAGAAGCAGACAGTGGGTCTGGCTGCTGGAGTGGGCAAACTCAGGTCGCTTCACGGAGCTGGGTCCTCGTGACTGATTGGTCGTGGCCCAGATTTTCCAGAATGGAGTCTGGTCGTGGGTAAGGTGACCCAGGCTGCAGAGGAGAGCACAGCCTTCAAACACAGAGTGGGAGCACTGGAGGGGGATTACCTGGCAGGGAGGAAAGAGTGAGTGGTGCCATTTGTATCTGCTGTCCTTTACTGAAACATTTTAAGAGTGCGTGTGTGTGTGTGTGTGTGTGTGTAGTCGGGATGAGAGGACGAGAAGAAGCTTCTTTTTTTTTTTTTTAAGAAAAACCCCTGCATGCAGATGCTGAGTGGCTGCACAGTTCATTGATGCGACTCCCATTAAAAATCCCTCATACCCTCAATAAAAAAGGACTTAACTGGCTCTACCATCAGCTGGAAGAGCTCAGATCGGCTAGCCAGACAATCAATTTCCCCCGAGCGCGCAGAGCTTAGCAGGAGAAACGGGAGGCGGAGAGCGGGATGTTTCCATTATCACAGCCCGCTCCGAGTCTGGGCTTTGAAAGGGGCGGGGTGATGTACTGGAGAGCGAGGAGTGCACTGGGAGAGAAAGGAGGGAGGGAGGCAGCAGAGTGAGATAGGGAGAGACAGACAAGTGGAGAAAAGACAGAAGCAGAAAGGGAGACAGAGAAGCTGGCTTTTCAGAGAGCTATTGACCGCCTGCCCTTAAAAATATCATATTGGATTATCCTCACAGGGGCAGCCTTTCAATATTTTTCTCTTTGGCGGTAGAATTAAAAGGAGTGTAGAGCATTACTTGAATTATAAATCATAGGCACTTGCTTTCACTGCACCCAAATTCCTCGCATATGTGGCTGCACTCTCCAGCACCAGCCCCTGTCATTTTTAATTAAATCCCCGCTTATGGGTGACATTTGTAGCCGCCCCCAAACCTCCACCTTCTCCTCCATCCTCGGCTCTGCATCTCTATACCGCTGCCCTAGATGGAGACATGAAAGGCAGAGACGGTAGCAGAGCCAGGGCTTCTCACAGTGCCATGCCCCAGAGAGAGGGCACCCATCCAGACGGATGAGAGAGAGACAGAGAGGCCCTGCGGGGAGAGATGGGGTGAATGGATGGCACTGACCCCAACCATCCTGAGCCAGTGGCCATCTAATTTTTTTTCACCCATTTCTTCCCTTGATTGTCACCCTTTGATGTGAGAGCCTCAAGGTAAAACCTTTAAACTGAAGATGCACTGATCTGAGATTTTTGTGGCCAATTCCAGATCACTGATTTACCACTGTATAGACACATCTTTTGCACGCCTGGAAATGTAATGCGTCTCATATTGAAAGAGATTTAAAAAAAAGTCCTACAATATCCTTTGTTTGTGGGAAATAAAAGCTCCTTTTGCTGTTATATGTTGAATAAAGAAGCTTTATTGTTATTTTGACCAATAATTACGACAAGAGGCAACATCACATTTTGAAAGAGGGAAGTCACTGTTACACAGCCCCACAGTTAAACAGGATTTCAATATTTCAAAACAAACTATTACAAAACTAACATTTAAACTGTCTAGTAGCATTTAGCACAGTTAGCTCAGTAAGTCTTACTAAATTTAAAATTAGTTTCATTCATCTGAGAAATTTGTTTCTGATAGAGAATGAGAGCATGGATCTCTAAAAAGATAAAATAATGTGAAACAAGCATTGACTCTAAAAAACAACACTTGCTATAACTGCTGGTCATCTTTTGGTAATCTCCTGTAATCTGCTGACATGTAGCTACATCTCTAATGTTTAAAAGTAGCTGGCAACCAGGAAGCATCTTACATCATTTCTTCTTCTTTCAGCTTCTTCTTTAAACACCTCATTGATGTTGGAAATGGCTAACTTTGAATCATCTGCCTTCCACACAGAGGACTGTTGTTTTCAGTGCTATCTGATAGCACTCATCTGTGGTAAACTCACTGATCAAGAACATAAAATTATTTGCTTTCACCGATTTCTGGCCACTCAAGGATGCGATCATCAGACAGTTTTTCTGTGCTGCTCCTCTCCCATTTCTCTTTTACCAGAAAGAAGACTTGAACCAGCCCAACGATGAGCAACACTGAGGTGGCTGGACAGGAGGCCCCACTAGCCCCCACCTCGACTCTGCCACTCTCCCTCTCCTCTTGGCCCAGACTCCAATTACTCCGCCACATGTCAGCTTAAGAATAACAGGTCCAGAATCTGTCACTTGACTGGCTGATGGAGATATTTCTGCCTGGTTATTTTTCAGATTCCGGCAGGTTTTCATTTGTTTAATTCTTTAGCAGTCGCATTTGTGCCTGGATGACATTTTCTCAGAAAGAAGCTGTCACATTGTGTGTGCACATTTTATCTGGGCTCAGTGTAGATGCTGCCCTTGTTAACCACACGGCTCACTGCTGCTCCCAGATTTGTCCTGTCACTGGTTCAGACTTCAGTCTGAACCAGGTGTTCAAGTCCAAGCACAAACATAGTGATTTGGTATACTTCTAGAATAAAATAGCCCCATCATTTTAATTAAATCAGAAAGAAATCAGGAAAATTCTGGTTGTTTCCTGGTAAATACAGCCTCCTATCAACTGGGGTAGAGTTTATCCCAACTCTGCCTTGTTGCACATGGTAACAGACTAGCCCACCTGTAGCCATAACCCTCTGTGACAACAGCCCGGAGGCCCACTGTGCCAATCAGCCAGGTGTAAATGAAATTTCCCACAGAGCCTGATATCCCAGGTTCATTCCATGTCAAGCCGGGTTCAGCCCTCCTAGAGCTTGATCGACAGAGACAACCGGGCCTTGTCACACTCAGCCTCAGGACATGACACGGAGGTTCACCAGGGAATTGTAGTTTTCCTAATAGCCCTGTGCCTCTGCAGGCAAAGCTGCCAGAGCCATTAGTTTGACTTTGCTTTTTAGCTGCTTCTCTTCCCCTAAACCGAGGTAATATGCTCAAGTAACGACCTCCAGCCAACTCTCCTCTACCGTTTTTCTGAGACGGTGTGGAACATAACAGCAGAATTAGCCGGCCATATCAGATTGCGGCACAGCACCTCGACGGCTGCTGTCTGGGAGAAAAAGTGAGATGGGGAGTGTTTTTCAGATGAATATTTAAGCATGGTCACTGGCGGCTGCAGCAGCAGAAATAACAACCTTTACCCTGATTGCCTCAGCAGCGAACTGGGGGAAAAGGAATGGAGATGGCGAGGGAGAGCGAATCTGCATGCACTTGACCTTTTCCCACTGATTGAACCACCTCATTTCTCACTCCCATTTGAAATTCCACAGGAGGCCCACTGAAACTGTCATTACTCCCCATTCTGCTGAAGCAGAAGCAGAGGTCAGGAGGTTTTTACGTTAAAAGGTGACAGTCAGCTACCCGTAGGATCCATAACTCCCTTCATCAATTTCTACTAAGGCAGTCCCACTAGACGGATTGCTGCAGTGACGTTTTCACCAGATCTTTAGTTTGTGAAATCCAGGAATTTTAGGCCCCGTTTACACAGACCCACTCCTCAGTAACACTGTATCATTTTTGTTGCAATCCAGCCTCTCTTTTACACAACAGTGACCGGAGTCTCTCACACTAGCATTTTTTGAACCCAGGTTTCAGAGTGAAACTTTTCTGTAATGCCCCCTGTGGAGGTGTGAAGTACTCCACAGGTGTGAAAGTGTACATGCGCAGAACCCACAGATAGATTTTATTTACCCGTGCATGAGTAGATAACAACAAAAAACAATGGCGGTGAGCATTGTGCTGCTCAAAAGCACTCAAAAGTGCTTGTACGTTTGATGACATGTTAAAATCACAGTGCCGTATACAGTAGTGGCCTGGCATTTCAACTACAGCTGACTCAATCTATCTTGACGGTGCCATCTAAGCATCAAACCTTTTTCCCATTCAACATCCAAAAATACCGGCAGCTTCCAGGCAGCGGTCTCGTGTAAACGTAACCTTAGAGTCGCAGTTAGTTTCAGAGAGACGGCCACACGATAGTTGTTGTATTAATCTTGCCTCCTCCGTAACTCAGCCTCTTTCTGCTGTGCTGGTGTCTCAGCGCTGGCACACGGAGAATCATTTCCGGCTGTCGGTGCCCCACAGAGCCATGCCTTCCCTCTGCCCCTCCGCCTTCTGCTGCACGCACAGGGGGCTGAGCCATCTCACAGCCCCGAGAGGTGAGCTCGAGGAGGAAGAGGAGGAAGTCTACTGTAGATCTGGTCACAGCAGGATTTGGGTTCAAAAGCAGGGTCCTTGTTCCAAAGCCTCCAAACTGGCATTTGGGCGTCCCAGGTGCAAAGCTTCACCGCCCTCTTGTCTTCGCCTGCCAGAGCGTGGGGGTGGCTTGGAGGACAGGAGCGACTGTGTGCAGCCCCTTGCTGTCCCACAGGAAATGACACGCAGGTTGTGTCTTTGCAGAGCATGCTGTGCTCTCTGGGAGAGCCTCTGAGTAGGTGTTGCATGTTTCTGGCAGGGTGTTCGGGTAAAACCTAAACTCAAATATTGCTTTGGTTAAACATTTGGATTTCTAATACAGTAAGTGCAAGCTATGAAGGGTGAAAATTTGAATAGAAAACAAACAAGAAGACATGGTGTAAAAGAAAGCTAAGTAGTGCTTTCATCCGTTGCGGTCAAAAACATAGGTCCATCCCTTTCTTTGGTATTTCAATCTGCTCTAATACTGAAGAAGGTTTGGCAGAGAAGTGAAAACTGACCACTGCACTTTGTTCACATCATTAACCCTCTGGGAAATTTAACTACACTTTCCATGGTTTGCTCTTCAGCTCCACTTTCCTAGAGGCCATCTCCGCTGCACCAGCAATGTCGTCATATTTGAATACAGGGATGGTTTTAGGTTCAGGGTGTGTCCTGTCCTGACCCTGAGTTCCAGGTTCCAACTCTTTTGTTGATGATACTCGAGTCTTTCAAGCACATTTCCTGTTGTCACTCTGCAAAAACTACTGCTAAAAAGAAATAATAAACGCCATCTCTAGGGGTGCATTAACACCAGCCCTGTTTGATCTGCTTTAATCAAACTCTAGTTTATCTGCCTAGAAACTCGGTTCATTTGGAGCAGTGTGAATTCATAATCGAATGCCTGCTTTCCCCTTTATTTTACAAATAATGTGTGGTGTGCAACTGTTTTCAGTCGCCACTGTTTACTCTGATACCCTCAAATAAAACGTGTTTATGAAACAATATCCCAAGTTCCAGTGGAAAAATCTGTTAACAGGAGAAATTATTCATGAGCTCTACAGCATAAATCTTGATTTAATGGAAGATATTTACGTTTGTACTTAGAAGTTTGAGGTTGTAAGGTGAAAAGTGGCGTATGAATACTTTGGCAGAGTTTTTTTTTTTTCAGTAAACCTGTAAATCTCACAGACATCTTTGTTCAACCCCAAACTCAACACAAGGACTAGAAATCATCACTTTGTCAATCAGGTGTCACTGCACTCCCATTAGGACACATATTCAAGCTTTAAGCATTGATTAAAAATAAAAGATGCTACTTCTGTTAAAGCCCTACCTCACTGACATTAAGTGTTTCAAAATATTGTTTCATTTCACTGAGAGTGAATCCATTTATGCATCCCTAGATCCTCTTCATCTCCTGTCTTTTTCTCTCCTTGCTTCTCCTCTCGTTGGCATGTGTACTGCAGTGGAGTGCCTTGTTGTCTGCACGGTGTTAAATATTAATTGGGAATCAGTGGAGGACTTGTCTCCTAAATGATAGAACAGAAGGGCCCAGGCTTGCCTCGGGCAGCCTGCAGGCGCCTTTCTTCTTCCATTTACCTGCAGGCCTGCACACTAGCACTTCCTCCAGTCTGACAGCCCTGCTCGGGCGCCTGCAGCCTCCCCTCAACTCTCCCTCCCCCCCAACACACTTTTTCCCGTCCTTCTCTCCTTTCTGCACTAGTTCCCACTCTTATCTCTGCATGCCCTTGCTATCTCCACCTCTGGGGTCTTTTACTCCAAACCTGTGAGCATGTTTGTGTTGTTGCCATGTCCATTTAGGTTTGTGCATGGCTGAGAACGATGCTGGCTCTCGGCTCTACACACATTCCCTTTGAGAAAATAGTATCACAGCGTGGCATATGCTCCTAGAGGCAGGACAAGGAGGACCCGGCACAAATCTTTCTCTGTCTTTTTTGCTTTGTGTTGTTCTCCGTCTCCTCACTGAACGCTTTAATCTCTGTTTCCCCCTCCTGATGTTTCCCCATAACTGACCTCGTGGTTTGTCTGTCTCCTGTGAGTCTCCAGTTCTGCTCAATCTCTATCAGCTTTGTCATCTGCTGAGGTGTGTCAAGACAAAACAACTGGCACCAGTAGCTCCTCCGCTGCACTGGCTGGCTGCGACTTGAGGCTGACCTCTCTGGATGGAGTTAATTAAGCAGCAGAGATTTGTTTTGGAAAATGAAACCGGTCCTCCCTGATGTTTTTAGCTCCACTTTGGATCTGTTTTCAGCAGAGTAGAGCTTTTAAGGAGGTTCACTCTGGGTTCACTGTGAAGTAGCGAGACTAAATGTGAAATGGAACAACGAGGGGACGGAGGAGAGGGCAGCACATAGGCGGGGAAACAAATGGAGGAGGGTAGGAGGTGGCGTTGACTTTGATGCCAAGGGAATGAGTTCACAGGCTCATGAGCACTGGCCTAATCGTACATGACAATATCGGCTGGTGTGCCAGTCGCAGCGCATAACTGCCCTGCTGCTCGTGCTGACGAGGGGTATTTGCTGATAAAGCTCTGATTTCCAGACCGTGCTGTATGTACAGTGAGGGTGGCCAGAGCAGGCCAGGGAGCTTCCTCGTCAGAGACAAGCCGGGATGGGGGGGCTACCTTCCACAATATATACCAAGCCATGAACTCAAATAAGCCCACTATAGCAGAGTATTAGTATTAAACAGTAAGCAGCTTTGCAATTAAAATCTCTCTCATTTCCAGATTCATCTCAATCAATTGTAATATCATTAGGAAGTATATTTCGGCAATCTGTCCTATAGCTTAAATGAAGATATGTAGATTCATTGCACAGTGATATAGTTCAAGCATCTATTTGGATAATTATGTGATACAACTAATGGATACCCAAAGTTCAGTTTCTCAAAAAGAAATTGGATTAATTAAAGGGAGGACAATTAAAAAACGATTTTGAACACAAAAATATTGTGCCACAGCCATATTCTGACTTGTGAAAGACGGCTGACTTGACTTTATAGAAAGCTTTGATGCAAGTATATTAATGCAAAGTTGAATGAAAGGACAAAATGTGGTTGACAAAGTCACACAAACAACAGGGGAATGTGAAGTGAACCCCAGAGTTTTTGGGGAGATTCGCATTACATTGACAGTGATTCAGCGTCCTCATTGCAAATGAAAGTAAAAACTTTTCACTGATAATGTGGGGATCTATGTCATATCCTGATCTTCTGTTTTATCTAGAGGAAAGTCAGAGCAGCCGTCCACCCGGACATTTTAGACCACTTAATGCTTCTCTTTGTTGGCATCTTTATGGAGGTGCTGATTACATTTTCCAATAGTTCTTTTGGCTCCTGCCCACATGGCTAAAAGTACCAATGTCTGCTTTAATAACCGTTTTATATCACTGTGCTTGATTGGCCAATAAACTCCTCTGACCTGCACCCCACGGAGAAAGTACAATATTGTAAAGAGGAAGATGAGAGACAGAATCTACATTCCCGACTGTTGTCATAACAACCTGGATTTCCTCAACACGTCCACGTCAAGCTGCACTGAGACAGTAATTTATACAAAAGAGATCAAGTATTATCAAGTATCTTTTTCTGTACATGGATATACTTTTCAGTAAGCCTTCAATTCTGACAAAAAAAAAGCCTTTTTAAACATAAGCAAGGTTCTGCTTCTCTGAGAAAGCAAACTCTGGGTTATCATTAGCTTTGAGCCATAATTAAGTAAAAAAAAAAGAAAGAAAGAAAGAAAGAAAGAAACACTTAAATAAACAGCTTTGGGAGTTTTATTAACCAATATTTTTATATTGCATTTTAAATAGATACACCTCTACAGTATATTATATTACGTCTGGTGAAAGTGGTGGAAGTTGAAAGAGATTGTGTAAAATTTTCAGTTCATATCTTATCTTTTGAATTCTTTCTCTTTCTTGCTTTGCTGTTGACTAACATGGGAACAAGCACAGAGTTAGCTGTTTTTGGTTTTGTTTAGACATTTTGCTCATGATGTGTGTTGCATAGTGTGAGGTAAACATGTTGCCCCAGTTTTTGTGCTTGTTGTTTTGCACGGGTGTCCTACAAAAGCCCTGACAGGGCTGCTGTTGCTGCTGCTGGCCTGCATTCCTCTGAGGCTCAACGCAGACCGAAAGCGCCCACTGCTGCTGGCTTTGCCAGACCCTCAGTCAGATCATTGGTAATTAAAATGAATAGTGGCCTCTTGTGGTATTGTCCGCTCTGATGCTGACTCAAATTTAACATTTAAGACCAGGATTATGAGATGTCCGCCTAAATGCGACTCGATCTTTGTCATTCGATAAGTTATGTTTAATTATAATGCCTTACTTCCCCAGACAGGCTGTAAGTCCACCTTGGTCCTGTCAGAGGTGTTAATGGGGCAGGAATGCAGGACGAGAGGATTCCCACACTGTTAGCTTTCTTCCGGCGGACGCGTTTGAGATGAGGCTCAGGGCCCGGCTGTGCTCTGCTAATGCAGCCCAAGCGCAGACAAATGGAAAGTGACACTTGTGTGTGTAGAATGGTATTTGTGGTGACGCTTTGACTACAGATAATAAAGTGTTTGCCCCGAGGTGATTTCGCCCTGCAAGCACCCCAGATGAAACTCACTTACTCAGAGAGAGAGAGGGAAGAGACAAGAGTGGGGGGATGAAAAGACAGAAGGGGTTTGAAGCCTGAGAGAAGCACAAAGAAAACGCAGATGAAGTGCGAAGGATGGGAAGGAATAAAACAGGAAGAAAGATCCAAAGGGAGATTCTGCTGCATGTAATTTCTGTGTTTTAGAGGTCAGAGGGTGCAAGTTTATATTCCAGTATGTGTTTGACTTGCAGAAGCCATCAGTTCTTGTGCACTTTAATATAACACTGAAGCTTTTTTTTCTGCATTATTTACTGTAAATACATGGAATATGAACAAATTGTTTACAGGTTTTATC
The DNA here is from genome assembly GCA_903066825.1 of Alfaro cultratus. NCBI lineage: Eukaryota > Metazoa > Chordata > Actinopteri > Cyprinodontiformes > Poeciliidae > Alfaro > Alfaro cultratus. The sequence continues at coordinate 28,012 of CAEFZX010023488.1, read as the reverse complement.
ATGGTGAGGGTAAAAGGTGAGAACTGGCAGGATTTATCTGTGTGTGTGTGCGTCTGTCTGTGTGTGTGTGTGTGTGTGTGGGTGTGTGTGTGTGTCTGCGTGTGCGTGTGCGTGTGTGTGTGTGTGTGTGTGTGTGTGTGTGTGTGTGTAAGTGTGTCTGCCAGACCATATGTACAGAGTCCTTCAGGATCAATCAGTTCTCAGTAATTTCCTCCACAGCCCATAAAAGCCAGGTCTGTCTGGAAAGAGCATGAGGCAGCCACATCAAACCAGCTAATTAATTTTCATTGGTGATTCTGTTACATCTGGATTCGGAGATAAATTCTAATGAGAAAATGTAAACATGACAGTGTCCATGTGGTGTTGTATTTCACATTTCCTGGGTTGCAACCTTTAAAGTAAAAAAAAACAAACAACTAATTACGGGTTTTTGGTTTGAAACATTATGCAGCATCTTTCTTGAAATACTCAGCCTATTTAAAACATTTATATCGATTATTCCCAACTTTTTAGCATTTTGTCAGTTTATGGACACAGACAGTATTGTAATGGGATTTTATGTGTTGGAAGACCAACGTAAGCAGTGAAATATGTGAAGTGGAAGGTATATGACACATGATACTATGTACAAATTAAATTCTGAAAAGTGTGGCACGAATTTGTGTTCAGCCCACCTGAGTGTCGAGCCACAGTTTTTTGGCCTGTGTCTCTCTCAGTTTTATACATTTGGAGACTGAGCTTTTTGTACAATGTTATGTCTGAAGTTCAGTCAGATTGATTGGATGACATATATGTTAATCAATAATTAAGTCTTGCCACTGATTCTCAGTTGGACTTAGATCTGAAACTTGACTGGGCCATTCTGAACAACAATAATTATAGTAAGGAATGCTTTAATCTAAGCCATCCCGTTGTCACTTTGGCTCTATGTTTAAGGCCATTGTCCTGCTGGAAGGTGAACCTCCGCCCCCAGGTCAAGTCTTCTCAGTCTCTGAACAGGTTTTAATCCAGGATTGCCCCATATATGGCTCCATCCATCCTCCCATCAACACCAACTACCCTGTTCCCTGTTAAAGAATAACATCCCTACAGCATGCCAACACCATGTTTCATGTTTAGGTTGATGTTTACAGATTAGGCATTGGTCTCTATGATATATTTATTATGCGATCATAGATAAACATATTATGATTCTATGGTATATGTAACATACTCATTACTATTGTTGTAACAACATTATCTAACTATTAATATTAGTATTTAAGACTTTTTGTTATTTCATAATTTTCATCATTTTTATGTAGCTTGTATTTATTTGTGTGTCTCTGTACTTTATAAAAGTTTTACTTTTCTGCTGCACACTGATGTGTCTAAACTAAGTTTAGTTGTATCCTCTTCGATGACAAATAAGGGTTTTCTAACACCTTGATTTTGATATACCTTCTGTTTCCAAATATGAAGAAGAAATGTTTTTATTGCCTGAAATATTTCCAAACATTTTTTTCAAGCGAGTTAGCAATGTAGCAACCTACTTTCAGAAAGCTGACTGGCAGCGCACAGCAACAGGTGTAAGAGGGGCAGTGCTGTTACAATAAGCTCTACTGAATGAGAGACAAAGCCACTTCAACACTTTCTCTGAGGTATGATTAAATCGACTTATAACCATGTAAGTGGTATGAAGATTTGGCTGTCTTCACTTTCAGTGATTCTTCTCTAGCCTGTTTGTTTAAGGGGAATAAAAAACTTGGAAAACTGTATAAGTTTTCACTTCACAGTTATGCACTACATTGTGTTGGTCTATATTACATAATTACCCATTAAAATACATGTATGTTCGTGATTCTAATGTGACAGTATGTGAAAAATTGCTGTTGCGCTGTATTTAAAATCTTGTCTTGCGGGTAAAATCCTGTTATCTGTACCTGTGGGCTTTTATCTGTGCCTCAGTCAACTCTCACCCCCCTGCTGCCTCAGTGCAGGCCAACCGAATGACCTCATGCTGCAGTATCTATGAGCAGGAAGCCCAAATTAGGCTCCCAGGTTGATAGTTCTTCCATCTGCTCGTGCAGAAAATAGATCCAATCTGGGATGAGATTGGCTGTAATGAAACGAAAGATTAGGTTTGTGAGTTTTGTCCAAGCTTCTTTTGAAATCTATTTTAATGAATAAATCCATTCTTGAAGCTGTGCCATGCCCGCTTGCCTGTGAAGGATCAGTGTGCAGATTGCTTTAACATTCTCATTATCCTCTTTGCTATTTGTGTTGGCAGGTTAGAAGCCCAATATGGGAGGCAGTATGGCACCGTGTTTTGAAAAGCAATGCCCAACTATTACTACTTTTACTTGGGCTTTGATGAGAATGTCTTGTCCGTGATGCTGAAAAATACAGACTTTCCCCTGAACAAAGTTAAAAACATAACTCTCTGTAATTAAAGGAATCAGAGGGAGATGTGCGGAGACCTCAGTTTAATTTACGTCGTCTTACAATAAGCATTTGTTTGATGATTATGATTATGATGACACAAGTAGCCGCTGAATTTAGAGAGCTCTATCCTCTGAGAAATCACAGCAGTTTGATTTTTATCTGCACAATTATAGATAGCAAAGGCCTGACAAATAATTGCCTGGATTTTTTTTACCCCCTGTTCCTGCAATGTTGCGCAAAAAATCAACCTTGAGTTGAACAGAGAGAGATGAATGTTCCTAAAAATGTCTTTTTCTGATATCAAGCAAGCAGCAGGGTTTCCTTTCCCCTCACGTGCTCTTGAATTGATTAGTACTTTGGTTGAGGGCATATTCAACATGTCTGCCCCCTGCGAGGCTCCTCTACCCTGTTGATGACTGGCTCATACATGTGCTTCCTTTTGCTCCCTCGCTCCTCAGGAAGCTCCTGTGGGGAGCCGAAGCTTTGATTGACTGGCGGCTGAGTCTGCGGGACGCCTCTATTATTATCATCTCCACCTCGGCGGAGGGGCGGAGGCTGCGTGTCCAGGGGGTCTGGCCGACAGCCCCTGCTTTGTGTGCCCAATAGTCAATTAGAGGCAGCACACTGCCAGAGACGAGTGGGATGCAGGGTTAATTGCAGAGGACCAAACAGCTGGCTCTATCAGGGCCCATTGTATTTGCGGCGGTTGTCACGGCTATTGAGGCATGGCTGTAATCGCTGACTAATCAGCCCTGTGCCAGATGACACCTCCATTAGCACAAGGCAGGTATTGTTCAGGAGACGAAGCTGCCTCTGGTTTCCTCTGGCCTCCCCCTGCTAGCCCATCTTTTTTTAGTGCTGGCCAACAGTTGATGGGACACAATGTTGCAGACCCTGATCCTATCTGCTAAGACGCAAACAATAGCAACAGGTCAAGGGTTCCTTCACGGGACAATGCTGTTCAGTTTTCCCTCGGTGGACATGTCAAACTTTTTTTACACTTGAAGGGACCTAATTGTAAAGGTTTAGATTTGATGCACGAATGACAGTTTTGCAGCCATCTCCAACATCCAGATTTTATACATTCATAAACTTCTGCTACCGCCTTTAAAATCTGTAATTAACAGCATTAAAATGTTGGGGGGGTTTTCAGCCTTTCACCATGACTGGTTGCTAATTGTTTATATTAATGTTTCAAAACTATCCTTTGCATCTTGTATTTCAGTGATTATCATGGTTATCAGGTTTAGCATTACACAGAGTTAGCATCAGTCTCTGCTTCTATTCCCTGTGGAGAATGTTTATCAAACTGTTGGGTTTCCTTATCCAATAGCATAAAACAGAGCATATTGTTTTATTGTGTTCACTCTTCTTTTTATCTGCTTGCAGATATTTTTCAGCTACTTGATTGAACCACAAAGTTCACTACTCAGTGCCAACTAACTTTAAGTCCTCTTCATGACGTAACAACTTCCACACTAACAGGTGTTGTGATTAGGTATGGTGTGTTCATCCATCCATCCATTATCTTACCAGCTTATCCCTACTGGGGCCGCTAAAGGCGAAGTACAGAAACAGACGGGACAAATAATCATGCACGCACACACCCACAATTAACCTGGACTGTTGGAGGAAGCAGGAGATAGTGGGACGCAACCCACGCATGCACAGGGAGAACATGAAAACTCCATGCAGAAAGATCACGGGTTAGGATTTGAATCCCAGACCTAATTACTGCAAGGCAACATTGCTGCCAACTGCGCCACCCATGGTGTGTTCAGTCATTGAAAAAAGATTATTGAGTTTCTGAGTGGGAACTGATCTGAAAATCCCAGCCACACGCTGATTTCGCTTTGCACCTCTTCAAGGGTTACACGATATTAAGAAATAATTTGACTGTGATATTTTTTGTTTAAAATTGCATTGCCGAGAGTGGTTGTGATTAATGCCAGTTATTCTCTTTGACCTTTAGCAGCTTTGGGCACTGCCATCTGTGTCAGCTCTGGGCATGCATGTCAGTGAAACTCCACCCAACAGGCTGAATATCTTATTGGCAGCCAGATGGCAAATTTATAACAATTGGAAGGTAATTGCCAAGAATAACTGCTTTCCATACAGTTACATGCAGCATTAGCATTGCATATGGTATACTAGTGATGGAACATTTTTCAAACTTATGCTTTTGTAAGATGTTTCAGCTGTTAATTATTGATTTTAAATCATTAATTACAGTGTTGCAAAGTGGAAAGTGTCTGTTAGTGGTAGAATCAATATCAATATGTATAAAAACACTAAACCAAACTGCAACCTGAACCTTGAGTAGATCTTATGTTGTATGAAGACATTAGTTCAAATATTGGTATGGCAAGAGACACAGCACACATGTAGAGCGGTCAAAAAGCAGCATCGTTGCAGTGTCTCATTCACCAGTGACGGGCGACTTCTGAGGAAAATGGCTCCCAGTGTGTCGTGCAAATTAAACAAAACCTGACCCTCTTCTCTTTTTTAGCTTCCTGGTCATCTCTGCTCCTGATTTTTGCCCCGACCTCATGACAGACTGCTCTGCTGCTTTGTTTGGCCAAAGTTAATGTGTATTACACGCTCGCTCTTCTGTGAAAACTTAATTGCAGTTCAGCCGTATGGGTCCTCTCCCTTCATCTAAACAAGCACTCTTCCCCCAAGCTCACCATGGACGTGGTCAGGGGGGATCAAAGCCTGCAGTAAAGAAGGGATACATGCCTGCAGGAGTGAGTGGGAAAACCCTGAAGGCTTTTTGATGTTTTAGAGCATTTCCTCCACTAATAAGGAGAAACTTCTTCAAGCAGCTCATGATTTTTAAATACTTAGAACACTAATAAATGGTAGCAAGGGTGTTTCAGGCAGTTCAGTTTTACTCCTGCTTATTCATTTAAACCTCTAATTAAAATGCAAAGCATTCTTGGGTTCCTGGATTTGCTGCTCCACTCTCGTCCAGCCTATGACTCCCCACCCCTCGCATCGCCTTACTCCCTCCTCTTATAGTCCTCCTTTATGCCTCTGCTTCTTGTGATCAACACAATTTGACCTCTCACTTGGAAGAAGTGCACCAAATTTAATGGGTTTTTTACAGTCTAATCTAACCAGTTCGTCTCTTTATTGCTGTTTTGTACCCGGTGGACCTCATCTTTACCAGGCTAACCTCCTCCACTCACCTCCTCTGCCTCCTCCACCCTCGCACCGAGAAAATTAGTTCATCAGAATTCAAAATGTACCACTGGCTAATTAAAGGAGTGTTAATTGAGTGTTCAGAATTGGGTAGCCCCTTCACCGAATGCACACGGATGCGCGGACATACACACAGGCACACCACGCAATCACAGCGACAGTGCCGGGTACACCAAGGACGTCGCGCTTGGGGAGTTTCATGCCAATCAAAAAAACGAAAGAGAGAAAGGAGAGTGCCCATCCTCCAAATAAAATGGGATTTCTAGATCATATCGTGGCCTACTGCAGCTCAGTCCGGCTCTGCATTATCCAATCGCTGCTCCGCTATCTGTGTCTGACCGCTGGAGAGTGTAACGCTGCACAGATAGCCTCTCCCTCTCTCACCGTGTGCATTGTGCTAATGAGGGGTGGCATTTAGAGATGTGCTGCTCTGACACATGGGCATTGTGTGCCAGGCACTGGGTGATTAAGGACGAAGGTCAACCCATTAATTGCCTCCCTGCCATCTCCGCTCCCTGGCGCGTGATCTCCAAGAACTAATGCATGTGTTTGCCTGAGCTTTTATCTAATCTCCAATGCAGTTCAATCATACGCTTGGCTTGTTTACATTTCTTTCATGTGAAACTTTCTCTCCCCCCCCCTCACTTATTGCAGGAGCAGCTCGAGCCCAGGTTTTCCCATTAATTTACTGTAAGCTATTTCATGTGCTTGTGAGCGCACATAGCCTCCTGCTCTAAGGAAGGGAAAAGCATATTCTTCCATCCTCAGGGGAAATAATTAATCCTTACAAGGCTGTCGCATGTTGAAATGAAGCGAGTGTGAAGCATTTAGCCCAGGAGGCATTGCAGGCTGTCGCCCGCACAGGCACCTGTTGTTGTCCCTGCCCTACATTTCATGAGAGAGCGCTGAGCGGAGGATAACAACATGCTCCACTGATGGCAAATGAGACACACAAATGCAGATGCAGATCTGTGTCTATACCCTTTTTTCTCTCTCTCTTTCATAGTTTTTATGCATTATATCTGCATGCACTGCCACGCCGGAGAGTGTGCACAGGTGCAGGAAACCCCCTACCTTATGAGAAGCTGAGGGCTCACATAAACGTTGGCTGCCTCAGAGGGTGTTTATCAGGCAGCACCATCTGTATGCTGCAGCTCAGTGCTATGATCTACTGCCTAAACCAATAAGTCACAGAGTGGCTGCCTAAGAAGAGACTCTCTCCTTTAACCTCCGTGTCTTCACTTATAGACTTAAAGCTCTGGAGGAGAGAGATGTGGAGGCTCTGCACATCAAACACAGGGTCTATAACAGCCTGTGCATGAGAGTGAAATATGCTTTGGTTTGTGGCCATACTTACTGTAATCAACTTTGCTATAAAATTTTCTCCATGGAACTTTTTTTCAAGAGGAAGCGGGAATCAGAAGCATCCAGATGCTCATTTGCCTCCTCCTCCTCCTCCTCTTGCTTTATGCTTGTGGGTTCTAATAACCGGAAGCCTTTGTGGAGCTGAGATGGGTTTTGTAGGCCTGAAAGGCCTCTAATCCCTGTGGCCTGTGAAGTGTGAAGCCCTTTGATGCCAGGTTGGTGTGCCAAAGGCTCTGCCTATTGACAAACAAGGGCCAAGCTGGGAAAAGACGAAGCGAGAGGGGCTGTCTCCTCTCGCTCAGAAGAAACACAGGCTAAGGCACGAAAAATATAGAGCTCAGTGAGTGAGAAGGAATAGAATTAGCTACCCTTTAATGAATTTCCTGGCTTTTTTAGAGTTTTTTTTTCCTCATGTGGCAGTAATTAGGTGAAATGATGGGCATATTGCAGCTGGGGGCTCGCAGGGGCGGCAGGGCATGGGCCCTTGATATGCCTGAAAGCCAAATATCTTTCCTCATTTAGACCATGTGATGATCAAAGATGGTTTTTTTTCTTGCCCTCGTGTAAAGAAGATCAGAAAAAAAATGCTGCCTTTCCATTTGCATGTGGACCCGCAATATGCTTTGAAATGAGCATGTTTTTTTTCTCTCTCTCTTCTGAGCAAATGAAATAAGTCTTCTGTCAGTTTCCTCTGCAAGTCAGAACATCAAAGCAAATGACACTGCTGTCACAGGGGGAAGCAGGGCTGCGCCTCACCGAGGTTGGTTAGACCTCAGATTGGTGGGTCTGGCACGCTCATACCAGCCCATTAGGATGTCATCCTCAATCTGATTAAAGTTTATTTACTGTTACTGGTGCGCTTTCACAGATCTGAAGGTTTAGCCTGGTTATGCTATTACAGTATGTGAACCAATCAATTCAGTTTAGTTGTATTACAGGGCGCCAATTCACAGTAAATGTGATCTCGAGAGACTTTACACAGCAAACAGGTTCAGATTATTCACGAAAATCAGATGAACACAACCAGAAAGACTCAGTTCACTTCATTTACATACATTCCACTTTGATTCTACTTATATCCCAGATAAGCTGATTTCATTAAGTCACTGATTCTGCAGCAATCGACCCACCTTAGCAGGCATGTGGCGACAGTGGAAAAGAACAATGTCTTTGTTCAGATAATAAAAAAATCAAAATCTTGTAATAAATTTGACAAAGGAATTTATAATCAGTTTATGATAAAACTGATTATAAAAGTGTAACATTTATCATGAGTTTTATTTGCCACTCTTGCTGTATAATTTTATCAAATTAAATTTCCTCTTGGTGCATAAGGGAGCATTATCAAAGGTCCTTCCTCCCAGCAGCTGCTAGACTGAATAACCATCAATGCTCCCAACAAACTCAAATTCAATAAGTGTTCATATCCCTGATGGACAGTTTTTCTTGTTTCAAATAACATTCCTGCTGTCACTTAACACATCCCTGTAGTTTGCATGTGTTTTTCTTCTCTTCTTGGAAAAAAAGACACATGCACATTTTGTAAATTTTTTTAATTAACCTTCTCAGTTCTACATTTCTTTGGTCTAGAGAACAGAAAGAATTGAAAACCTTCCAAAATCAGAAACTGTAGGTCTGCTCATGTCTCTTAGCTTGACTTGCCAGGAATCTTGGAAAAAACAGTGTTTTGGTTGGGGGTTCTCTCTGAGACAAGTAATTGTTGGTTCTGGCGTAGGAACTCAGCTCATCAGCAATATGCACTTCCAAATGTGTCTTGAACCCTTTGCTGCATTTAAATACAACCAATGGTTTGTTTTTCTCTAAGACTTGGGGGAAAGCAGTTTGTGTTGGTTAAAGGTAAAATCTGATGTATTTGTGTGTGAAGTTCAGAGTGCATGTTTTGATGAACCCACCGGACCGGTCTGTCCATAAATTTAGTTTAGATATTCACAGTCTCGTCGCTCAGCATTCAGCCTAATTCATTTTTTTTTCTTTTTGTGATATGGATCTTGTAGATTTAATCATTTTCACAGTTGGAGTCCCAAAGGGTTGTAGAAATGAACTCCCCATGATATCTGGAATGGGAGCAAGGAAATGAGAATGGTGACTACTTGGCTGTGGAGTTTCTTTAAAGTGGTTTTGCTATTGGAAAGGAAATGGACTGCATCCCGGTCACAGACGCCTCAGGTAGCCGGGACATTTGCTGACTGTTGTTATGGTGGTTAATTTTTGAGCATTTATTTGCATCGAAATGTCATTTTTGAAGAGGTTGCAAGTCATTTGTGGCAGCTGATATATTGTTTGTAAATTGAGTCCTTTTCCCAACCCCCCACGCTTTTTGTTATACTGAGCTAAGTAGCCATGAAATTGCCTGAATAATGTCATTTAAATCCAATCTCACCGCAGCCCCTCACCTCCATGCCCAGCCCCCAGACAGTGACACATGGTGGGCTTTTTAGAAATTGCATTTTTCCTGTTTGCTACCTCATCATACTGTGGCAGAGTACTGGTCCACTGACCAAGGACTGCTGTCAGTCTACTCTGAGCCTTCGGTGCTGGATAGGATTTGAGAATTTGCTCAAACTGAGCAGAGCATTTACATATAGATTTAAAGCGACTCTCCTAACGGTGGTATATATTCGGCTTTTCTCTGTTTCATATTTTAAAGCTAATCTCAGATGCATGTTAAAGTCAATTTTATGCTAGTGTGTGCTCGCAATTGAAATAATTGATTTTCCTCCTGCAGGACTCTTTTTGGAAGGTGCAGTCGTGAAAAAAAAAAAAAAAGAGAGTCCTATGACAGCATTTTTGTGTTTATCTCCTACATTTCGGCATATTTAATATCAATTTCAACAATGCTGAGTAAACTGCAGAAAAAATTGTCTCATATTTTCTGAAAATTGTCATTTTTGGTAAGGAAGAAATTGGGACATCCTGACATTTCTTCCTACTCAGAGGGTTGGAATTACACAGGTTTATCACATCAGGTCCAAATAATGAAAACATGACTACTAGGGACTTTTTATGAAAGTGTATCCCTATAAAATCACAAAGCAACAAGGTGTAGAAACCTTTTCTCTTAAAAATGACATACATAATGTCCAGACTAATGTTTGCACGAGAGAACAGAGACAGAGGCGCGCACTGTTCCTGTTCTTTGGACAGATGAGTGTAAATCTAAAATATTTGGAGGACAGATTAGAGGACATATTTGAACAGAAAATATCATCTGTAAGGAACGGAGGTGAAAGTGTCATGTTTTGGGGATGCTTTGCTACTGTAGGACTTGGTCAGGTCACCCTCGTAGACTCTGCTAAGAAAACTACATGGTCCTGGAAAGGAAAATCATGTGTAAAAAAGTTCAGTCTTAAGCGCAGGTGGGACCTGATCATGACAATGACGTACAAGAAACGTCACAAAAAGTCCTGAACCAAGTTATGAACCAGATCTTTAAGATGACTTGAAATGGGCAAGAAAACCGTGAAACATCGCACAGCTGAAAAAAAGAGCTCAACTTTCCTCAGACCGATGTCAAAAACAGACAGATTACCATAAGCAGCACCTTACTGGAGCTAAACTAAAGGGTGTAACTAATAGCTAATCTGGGGTAGGTTACAATTAATCTAATTTAGGATACACTTTTTGATTGAGACATTTGTTTAAGGAGTATGATAAAGTCATTTTGGATGCTTAAATACAACTAAATCCCTTTATTTTCTATCGATAAATAAAACAGAATTAGGCATCAATGGTTTCTTTTTCAACAAGGCTGTCTGTCTATTTTAAAAATTCAATTTACCTACTTCTGTGAAAAAAAAATCAGCACTTGATCATTCATTATTGGGCTATATTTTGTCCGATTCTCCTTAACCAAGCCTGCAAGTCCCAGTTGACCTTTAATTGGTTCTTTGTGGGGGTCTCTCTCCCCAGTTCTGCTGGATTGAATGAATGAGAAAACGCAGTTGCCAAGGGTAAGACCCAGTAAGTGATTCCACTTATAAATCTAAAATGTGCCACTTCAATTAAACAAGCTTTTATTCCCTCCCCTTTCCTCCCTTCGTGCCTGGTACCAAGGCTAACCCAATTCAGCACTGAAGAGAGTCCAAATTAATTCCACAATGCACTGATTTAACAGCGCCTAAGGTAGCAGGCTCTGACAGAATGAGTTTTTAAAAAGATTCATTTGTCTAGGGATGTACATCCACATCAGGATGTGAAAATGAGATGGAAAGAAAGCTCTGAGCGGAGGAGCATACTGATAAATGCCAGTCCTCATCTGCTGCTTTCTAACCATGTTTGGGTTCTACTGAAGTGTATCTGCTTAATAAAATTCTCGAGACGGTGGTCTTAAAATCCATAAAACATGCCAAGCCTGAAAAACTTTGCAGCCCATTTGTTGCTTGTGCACCTTTGTTTTATAGAGCTGTAATTAACATAATATGATGCCTCATGGCTCGCAAATTTCTCTTTTATTTGATTCCAACTAGATATGGGCTGGTATGAGCCTCTCACTGTATCATAATGTAAGTAGAAATGCTATCACATACACTTTTCAAACAAACATCTGCAATATGGTCTAAGGATTTTATTAAAAACAGAAAGAAATCTTCTAGCTGCTGCAAAAATCTTGCACATTTAACAGCAGTTTTCAAGGAAATGTGCTTACAGTGCAAAATATTTTAGCTATTTATACAGCATATGCAAGCCTAACAAGCTGATATTAGCAGGGTAATCAGTCAGACTTACTCTTCAGATGAAAAAACAATACCTACCAGTGCACAAAAGCAATATATTGACTGTTGATGGGTTGTCATTATATCATTATTTTTCATTGACTCAGTAGAAGTGCCTGTGTACCTCACAGGAATTTGGGGTTATGAAATCTCCCAACGTTCCAAAATAAATCTCACCTCAGCATTTTTCTGCATTTGTCCCTTTGAGATCTTCATGTGTTCATACTTTTTTTTCTGTTTTGTCTTTCAGGTGACCTGGTGGTACCTTCACCTTCCTCACGGTACCCTACAGCAGCAGAACTCGATGCTTATGCTCAGAAGACGGCGAACAGCCCACTGTCCATCAAGATTTTCCCCACCAACATCAGGGTTCCCCAGCACAAGCACCTTAACCGGACTGTGAATGGATATGATACCACAGGGCAGCGCTACAGCCCTTACCCCCATCTCCACACAGGAGGGTACCAGGGTCTCCTTGCCATTGTCAAGTCCTCATCATCATCGTCATCCACCTTTGGCCATTCCAAAGGTGTTCTCAAGAACTCAGAAGGCAGACGGACTAAGCTCTCTCCAGCTCACATAGCTGTGGCCCCGTATCCACCCCCTAATAGTAGCACTTTAGCCAGCAGTCATGGCCAAATGGTATACCACTCTGGGCCCTCAAAGCATCCAGAAGGCTCTGGACATTCAGTACCCCCAAATGTCACTGTGGCTGGCTCTGTGATTCCTGTAACCGGGGGCCGAGGCCTGTCCCTGCCTGCACAGTCTAATCTCCCCTCCATTCAGAGTATCATCTATCAGATCAACCAACATTGCCAGGCTCAGGCCCTGCAGCAGGTGTGTCAGGGGGCTTCCACTGCACCAACAAATTCCAGCCCCTCCAAGCAGGTCACAACAGTTATGGGGGTCGGTTCGAGCTCCTCTGGTGGAGGCTATGTCGTAGGAATGGGTCCCCAGGCTAACATGGTGTACACTGGATCAGGGCTCCCAGCGCAAAGTGCAGAAGTAATGAAGAGCGGCGTGTACGCAGAGGGCATGGACTACATCCTGTGGCAGAAACAGCAACAGCAACAACACCAACAGCAGCAACAACAGCAGGCCGTCCTCCGCATGTACAGCGGAGGCAGCGGAGGAGGGGGCGCCATCAGTAAGTCCCCCGAAACCTGTATTCCAGGTGGGGGAATCATGGCGGCCCAGGTGTCCTCCTCCTCCTCCTCCAGACCTTACCACCTGACAGCGAGTGCCAGCGGCGGGGGCGGGCTTGACAAAGTCAGCTCTTCCCCTTTGAACTGTGTGGGCATGCACGGGAATTTCTCAGTGGGTCAGTACTTTGCACCACCGTGGAACAGTGTGCTGGTGACGCCCGACAGTGACTGCTACAACCCCCAGGAGCTGCTGGGCACCTCCACGGGAGGCCCGGCGACAGGCCACAGAGAAATGGGCTATCCTCACCACCATCACCACTACCACCATCACCACCACCACCCCGCAGTTGACAGCGGCGGGGGTCTGTGCTGCAGCCTGCCCAGCAAGAGCCTGTGCAACACCTCAGTGCTGAGCAGCAGCCTGCAGTCTCTGGAGTATCTGATCAACGACATCCACCCGCCCTGCATCAAGGAGCAGATGCTCGGCAAAGGCTACGAGACTGTGTCGGTGCCGCGGCTGTTGGACCACCAGCATGCACACATCCGCCTTCCTGTTTACAGATAGAACGGACGGGTGGGAGGGAGAAGAGGAGGAAATTAATCAAGAATTGTGAATTTATGAAGAAAATCAAGACAGAGATGTTCTGGGACTGTTGTGAGTGCCACAGCTTTAACGATCGTGGCATCTTAGAGAAGAGCAGTTGCTGTGCTGTGTAACCGTAGATTTTCTGGTTTCAAAGCAGGCTGTGGGGGATCCCTAACACAAAAGGTAGTAGTTACTGCCAGCGGGATGGAAAAGGGATTCCAAGATTCTCCTGATGTTCCATTGTGTGGTTTGCCAATAGGATTTTTGGATTAATTTTTTATTTTTTTTTGCTTTGTTGTTTTATCTTTTTAAACTGTTTTTTTGATGAGAATCATAGCTTGACATGAAGTGCATACGCCACTTGTATCTCCTCTCCAAATACTAAGGATGAAGCTACTGTGTAGGTTGTCACTGAAATGGTCTTAAAGGGCCGGCGCTTAGGGCTGCTTTTAAAACCCAAAAGTCAGTAACAGTACATGCGTACAGAAATGTACTGAAAAAACCAGAGGATTACTAGCAGTTCTAGGGTGTTCTTATAAAAAGGATCACAAGGTTGAATCTAAAAGGGTAGTACAATATTAGTTATTGTTGCTGTTATAATTGATAAATTAATTGCACTGCTTGAATTTTGTTAACTTTGAAGTTTGGAATTGGGTAGTTTGGATATGATATATTTAAGAAACTTGAAAAACTTGAACCTATTTTTTGTTGTTTGATATATTTGTAGGTATATTATATGTATTGGCTGCTACAAGGAAAAGTGTCTCAACTGTTTTGTTTTTTTATCTTATTCTATTGCTTTCCTTTTTTCGTCACTATGATTTAAAACTTCCTCCTTAAGCTGACGTGCAGTCTCTTATGTTCTGACGTGAGGCAGAGTTGCTGCTTTGGTTCTGTAAGAACCTGAACAGAGAGCTCTTTTTTTTTCCTAACCAACACTGGAACCAACAATAAATTTCAAAATACTTATTTAAAAGAAAAAATGTTGCAAAAAATACGAAAAATAAAAAGAAATGTTACAGTGAAGAATGTGACTGGGAGGGAACAGAGATAACCTTATGTGTACGGTAGCTTGTAAAGGGGACGTTTGACATTTTCTCTTTTTTTCACTGTTCGACCCCAAATTTCAGGTTTTATTTTGATTCATGTTGCAGATCAACACAAAGTTGTGCCTAATTGGGAAATAGTTTTACTTTTTTTTTAATTACTAAAAAATTACACTTATTCTGTCCGTGTAGAAGAAAAGCATACCCATATGATGAAGCTGCCATGTTTACTGTGTCCCATACACAGCTTCTGGAAAACTGCAGATGAGATTTATTTTTTGCTTTTTTTTCAGCAAAGGGTTTCTTCTCATTACCCTTACACGGAGTTTGTGGAGCACATGTCTAATAATTGTCTTGTTACCAGATTTTGATCCCCACAGCTCCTCCAGAATTAACATGGATCTCTTGGCTGTTTTAGTTTATTAATGCTCAGTCCTCTGTGACTCTTTCCAAATTAGGAATATTGTTTTGTAATCTAAATTTCCCATCACTCATTCTTTGACCTGTCTGCTATATTCTTGGCCTTTTTGTTTGTGTTCAAATGTTCTCAAAAAAACGCATTTATGAGGTCTTGATAAGATGACGTACAGTGAAATGGAATTAAACACGAGAGGATCAAAAATATTTGATCTTTTTCTTTTTACGTCACAATCATGCTCTACTTTGTGTTGATCTATCACATAAAATCTCAATAAAACGCCTTGAAATTTGTGTTTGTAACACGAAAAATGGTTTTAATGTTAAAGGGAATACCTTTACAAGGCGCTGTATGTTGAAGCGTGTATGCGGCAGAGTGCATGTGTGTTTGTACCTTCTTAGTTTGCGTTCTTCAAAATCCTCAGACTTTTTTTATTTTATTGTGTGATTACCAGACTTTTCCAGCGAGACTGACCGACTGATTCAGCAGTCCCATAAACATTATGACAAACATTATGACTGAGTTATGTACAGGAGATAACTTGCTCCTTTTTACTGGAGGCTTTAGATTTTCTGTGCAGGTGGAGTCATTTGACTCCTTTATTGCTGCACTTACAGCAGCTGTGAAAACAAATTAGATGTACTTTTGGGGTACTTTATTGTTGCAAACAAGTACAAAACGAAAACAATCATGCCCTGTCTTTTATTCTTTGTGACCCATTTCAGCTACGGGTGGGGGTGCAGTTGGCCCAGGCCAGTCTTAACTTTGATGATTCAGAGCAGTGAAATATTCATTATGACTGTGAGATTTCCCCGAATGTACTGCACTTAAATTACCACAATATTTTGTTGCCTTGTGGGACCCGAGCGGGTGAGAAAAATTGTATCAGTGCAGCGGCGCTCTGGTCTTAAATTAGCATTTCTTTTGTCAGTCAAATTTCAGCGGCAAATTGAATTTATTAACTGGACAGATTGAGAGAACGGGGAGCTTTGTTGTGGAGAAATACTGGCATCGGTCTAGATTTATGAAGTGCAATTATAATGACTGTATTAACATTTTTTTTCTCTGAGCTTACACCAAAAAAAATGTAAACTACAGTTTTCAATACATTCCCAATGTACCACATCCCTAATCTTTATCTCTGGTTTTTTTGTTTTGAATTGTTCTAAGGTGTAAAATAAATTCCTTTAAGAATATATTCAGAAGCCATACCTTGGCTATGAAGTCTGTGATTATTTTTCTTCACATTTGCTCTCTGGAGGCCAGTGGGATCCTGGGCCGTTGTTGTAGTCGGTCTACTAGATCCTTAATGTAATCTGACGTGCGATTCCTTATTGATTAGAACCTTGTATTTTTGATTGATTTTCTAAATGTTTAGACTTTGGCCATCCCGAGAGAAAAGGAGAAACAGTGCTGCCAGATAAAGTTGTTTTTTTTTCCTTAAATAAATTGTTGTATGGATTATAGAAGAAAACAGGGGAGACTAAAAGGTGTAATAGGAAATTAATATCTTTCATTGCTACTTTTTAAAAAAAACTATCTAAACTCTCATCCTTTCATGTCGAACTAAGGCTGATTTAGGTTTTTGATGGCTGAGAGATATTTCAGACTTGAAGAATAAAAGCCTCTTGGCTTAAATTTGCATAGTAAAACCTCAAAATTGCAGAGATGCATTATATTTCAGCAGCCAAATTCTTCAGCCACAGTCTGATTCCAGCATATTTTCTGCGTGGTAGAAGTATTTTTGACAGATTTACACATACGTCCCATTCCCAAATCCTTTCCGTTTGACTTCTGCATCCAAGCATTAAACCCCGTCACATGATGTTGCAGTGGAAAGGGAGATGTTTTAAGGCAGTGGAGTTTTTAGCATCTGCGTCTCTCCCATCTCCCTCCACCAGTGGAGATCTTAGGCACCAGGCCTCCTCAGCTAACGGAAACATTAGGTGACATCTTGCCTACTGGACATTGTCGTTCGAGATTGTTAATCCAAAAAAGTCGACTGAAAAAAAAACCCATCGCAGGGATTTTAGAAGAGAGATGCAGATCAAATCATTGACTCACATCTTTCTACATTGCAACCACAAACGTTAGGAAGTTTTATAGCGATAGACACAAATTAGTGCACAGTTGTGAAGAAAAAAAAAAAGAGGTTTGATTTCTAAAAAGTGTGTTGTGTGTTCTCGTTCATACCAGCCGAGTCAGGCCGTCTGGAGACTGAGACTGTCCATTCTTAGCACAGGGCCTTTGTGAATTCAAATCTTGCTGCATATTTCCAAATTGATTTTGGTCTGGACTTTGACTGGGCCATTGAAGTCCTTTGATCATACCCACTTGCGTTAGCTGTGTTTAGGATTGCTGTCATGCAGAGATGTGAACTTCGATCTCTAAACACTTGCCGTCTCTAACAGACCTTGTCGTGTCTTTTTCCATCTTCCCCCCAAAATTGTACAAAGCTTCCCTGAAGAAATGTATTCCCACATCATGATGCTGCTACCACCATGTTTCACCCTGGGAATGGTGTGTCCAGGGTGATGTGCAGTGTTAGTTTTTAGCAACCATGTGTGCATGAGGACAAACAGTTGAAATCCTTCCACATATCTGCAGTGCGCCCTAATAATGTGCACTGGATTTTACAGGTATCAAAGTAAAAGGAACTAAATACAAAAGACACACCACACTTTTGAGAATTGTATTTAAAAGATAAACATGTAGCATTTTTCTTCCAGTTATCCACTGCTTTGTGCTTCTTTATCATCTAAAAGACCTTGGGGTTTGTGTTGTAGCGGGACTAAAAGGTGAAAAGTTCAAAGGCTCTGGCAAAACATAACACAAATGGCTGCACAAATGAGAGTTTCAAATCATTTTTATGCAACCCAGGCTGGTCCAGCATCCCCCCCGATCACTTCTTCTTGAAGCACAGGCTCCCAACTGTCTGTCCCTCTGCTCCTTCACACACATTAATGAGCCCCTGTTGAAGGCATGCATCTCAGCCCTGCAACTCTGCTCCACTCCTCTGTTCCTCATTCGGACAATGGAACGCTCAGCTCATATTAGGATAATAGAATTAAATTTCAAATAGATTTGTGCCTGGGCTGATCCAGCCACGGCTCACTCAGCTGCAGAGGCAGAGTGGCATATGGCAGGTCATTATCTAAAGCACACCCTTCCTCCACCTCCCCCCACCATCCAGGGCCAACAGGGTTCAGCGGCGCTTAAACAAACCGAAGGTTAGGACTGGCTGTCTGGCTGGCGTCGGAGGGGAGGACAGCAGGGTCTGAGTGGTGGTGGTGGTGGTTGGGAGGGAGGCGGGCGGGTGGTGTTGCTATATCACAGACGCCACAGCATCTCTGAGGGCCTGAGTGCCGCACCATGGCGCCCAGGCTTGTTTTAAAAGCCGGGCTGCGATTGATGGAGGGGGATTTGTTTTCTGTTGGATTATACATGCCCGCTCCCTGCTTGACTGAGGGGCCCTGTGCAATCTGACAGAGAAAAGAAGGAATGAATAAAAAGAAAAAAATGAAGGATGCGGGTAATTTTTGACTCAGAAAGTCTCAAAGCATTGGTAATCAGGATAATTGACATATTCCTTCAAATCTTTGACTGGAGACTTAATGTGTCTCGGTTTTCTGCAGAGAAATCTTCTATTTTCACAAACCAGAGAAACATTTCAACTCATCTTGTTCTGCGAATGATTAATTACAGCAACACCGCCTTCTGATCGAGGACATTTTAATCTATAACTTATCTCTGAGGCTACAGACCGCTATTGACTGCTAACACGTTTTCAAGGGCAATGAGAGGCTCATGGAGGATGGTTGCAGGGCAAAGTGTAGGAAAAGTGACTTATGCTGGCTGTAAAAATCCCTTAGTAAATCCCAATAAGTCCATTAAGACCTTTGCCCTGTGTAAAGGTTTATAGTCGCATATTATGCACCTTAAATACTGCTGAGAAGCAAAGGGGGAAGCAGGCTCAGCTCTTTTGCTCTCAGATCGAGGAGGGGTGGTGGTGGTGGAGAAGAGAAAAAGGCAGCTGCTTGCCCTGTGGAGTATTGGCGGTGCTTCTCCAACCTCCACCTGAGGGTCTACTCCAGTCATGTCCCTCCTCAATCGGGGCTCTTGTCTTCGATCCTCCTTAGGATCTGAGATTGGGTGAATTTATGACACCAGTCCTTTCTGTTTCCCTCACACCTGGCAGGAAAACACTTCCATCAATAATTCACACGGTCCTGGAGAGAATTGTATCTCTAAACCACCAGCAAAAGCTGTGTTGCACTATATGTCTTTGAAGATGTGTTGTTTTTCTAAACAGATCTCTGAGGTTAAAAATGTGAAGGCTTGGGCTTGTTAGTGGCACCAAGGTTTTCAGAAGCTACAGTGATGTTCCTATAGTTTTAAAAAGGATACCACTTTACTGACAGCAGAAAAAGTGAAATTTATTTCTCTGACTCAATGGAGAAAAACCTGCCCCTCCCACACGTGTTGCTGCACATTGTCTGTCTTCTGGCTGAAAGAGGGTTTTACACGTTTCCTTGCTCAAGACAAAAAAAATAGGCTCTTAGGAAATTTTTCTTTCAAAAAACAAAAATGAAATGAAATGCACTCTACCCATCATTCTTTGTAATTTAACGCTGGCTATAAACTACAAATGCTAAGATCTGCTTGTAAACTACAGACTAACTATCCAAGCAGCTAAGTATCGATGTGTCAGGTGTGATCGAATCGCCTCTAAGAGACAAATCTTCAGCTGCTTCTTCTCAGCTCTTCTGAGAGTCCATGCAGGCAGGACTTTACTTTGATCAGTGCAAGTTGCATCTTTCTGTCTGATGATGAAGACAGCAAATCTAAATTCCTAAATTTAAAATCAGGTAACGAGTAAAACTTCTCAGATACCTGTGCTCTGTTGTTAATTTTAAGGTTTCATTAAATTGTTTAACAACAGTAAAAAGAAAATAATAATAATATAAGAAGAATAAAAGAATTTATCTAAAAGCACTGATTAAAAGATGTGTATCATCACAAACTGTTTAGAATTAGAAAATTAGGTCAAAATGGCGATTTGATTTGATGATACTCTGCATGTTAAGGGCTTAAAAAAACGAAGAATTTTTGCTTTTGTATAGGATCCACTTCAAAGTGCAATAATTAAATGATAAAAATATCATACCTGTTATAATCAACCAGTACAGGATGAGATCATGTCACACATTTTTTTTAGTATTTGTGTTTTTATTGTGCACACCATTGTAATGTCTCTTATAAGTTAGAGTCTGCTACGAGCCATTGTTTGGACAGATGTGAGCACCACAGATGTTAAATATAAATGTTATAGACTCTGCCACGAGGCAAAAAAAAAAACTTCCCACACAAAGCAGAATTTTTTCCCCTTAAAAGACAACTTCACAGCAGGGTGTTCCCAGAGCTTACACCCGTTTTATTTCTGTGTATGTTTAAATGAAAAAGCTTATGACCTCCACATACTCATCTGGTCTGCACAGCCGGTCTACTACTGAATCCAATCTGAACGCAAAAAGTCTGAGGATTTTGCCTTTTTTTCTCTCTCTCTTTGGATTCTTTTTACGGTTTGTGAGGCAGTTTCTGTGTTTTCATCTTTTTTTCCCAGATGATCTCAAGTGCACCAACGCTGCCAAAGTACGAGGGTGCCGCAACCTTGAGAAAATAATATATATGGAAATGGGAAATCTATAAAGCATCTCTCTTATTGTTTTCCCTGCAGTACTGTGTTTTAAAAAAAATGGTTTTGTCTCCTCAGGATAAAAAAAAATGTAAAGAGTACAATGCTTCTTTCTTCTTTTCAAACAATAATGATATACGAGTCTTAGATTTCGAAAAAGAAGTCTGAATATAAAAAGAAAAGCTGTAAAATCCTTTAGTCGCGGGGGTTTTCAGCTTTTGAATGTGCCTACAGCCAAGCATCGCAGTGACGGCTTACCCTCTCCAGATCTGCAACCATCATCTTCAATTTGCTGAAACTGCCACAGTCACTCCTCCATCTCAACCATCACAGGAGACATTTTCTCTGCTCCCTGCTTTTTGTCAATCTCAGGACTGGAGTTACTTTACTTTAATGTAGATTGGCTGTTTTTCATTTGACCTTTCCTCTCTTATGTACAATGTTTGACATAAGGAAATAAAGCAGATGACTTCTACATCCGTCTTCTTTCTTTCTTTTATTCACATTTTAAGACACAGGACCGAAGAGTCTGATAAATGAAGGTAAGCATATTACTCTGAGGATTGCCTCTGTACTTCACCGCCATATGCCCGCCTTGTCAATCTTGTTGTTCACTTGACCTCCTTCACCTTTACAGCGGTAACAATCTCACCTCAGGGAAACACAGGCAGAAAAACGAGGGACAGAAATGGTTTTATTTTCTGGGTTGTGCTTTGGAGACAGTTCTTCAGCAGTGGAAAAGGGAAGTTGGGTTACTAAGAATGCAATTTACATATGTGGGCAAAAAGACGCAAGTACTCCAGAAACAACAGGTGCAGTATCCCATTTTTCAAACCTGATACTGCAGCAATGGGAGCTCAAACTGCAGCTTGCTGTTCTAGATATTTCGCAACACAAAGCTTTGCAAAGGAATTCATACGCCTTGATCTGTTTTCACATTTTATCACTTGACAACCACAAACTTCAGTGGGATCAGTGTTTACAACCAACACAATATAGTCTGTAACGGTGAAAAGGAGGGAAAAGGGTGCAACATTTATAAATTAACTTATTATAAAAATCTATATTAATAAACATAGGAAAATTGTGGCTTCCAAATGTGTTCTGTACAATGAGAGTTAATAAGTCTTTAAACCACTTCTTGCTATGGTTTATGCTTTGATTGAACCGTTCTACTATAGCTCTGACTCAATGTTCATGGTCGTTGTCCTGCTGGAAGACAAACATCAAACCTTATTCTTAAGCCTTTTGCAGCCTCTAACAGTTTTACTTCATAATCTTTATGTCGCTCCATTCATCTACCCAACAACTCCTGTTTTCCTGCCCCCATTCAAGAAAAGCATCCCTGTTCGCTGTGTCCCAAACTGCAAGCAAGCTTTTAAGTTTTAGCTGTGGCTCTACTGACTTAGTGTTAAAGCAACTGGCAACACTGGATTTTATTTAGGGTAACAGAGTGAAGAAGTGACACAATACAGAAATACAGAAATGTTCAGTTTTTTATTCTTCTGTTTTACTATTATACGCTACTTTCTTTCAGCTTATCACATAAAGTCTTATTGATATAATGAAATAAAAACAATGTTTAAATTAAATGCACGTAATAGCATAGCTAATGTCCGTGTTTAACAGCACAGATATTCCCAAGAACTCAGCGGAGACCCTTCCTGTTCTCTCTCCTAGTCTCTCTGCCCACAGAAAACACCAGACAATCCCCAGACTGATGAGGCAGCCGCCTCCACCAGAGCATGCGGTGGTACTGGGAGACACCGTACACTGATTTCACACACACTCGCTCACACAGAAAAAGAGCCTGTGGAGCAGAAATGCTTCTCTTATTAGCAAAACTCATTCACCTGCATGCCACATTGAGTCCTTGGCAATTTCACAATAAATCACAAGAGACGCCCACCGAGGCCGGCGGAGCCGAGCTGAAGCTCTGCCACGGCCGTGCCCTCGCCTGTCAGTTTAGACACTCTGAATCATTTCGGGTTCACTGGCCTCATTTCATCTCATATGGACTGAAAGGTCATCTCACACGCCACCTGACCAATATGTCTCTGGCTCTTCATCTCCCAGTGCTTCCAGTGATTGCTCATTCTATTTAGAAATGTCACTCTTCTTGGCAGAAATATTTTGTTGGGAAGAATTAAAGAAGAAAGTCAGGAAAAGGGGGATCGTTTGTTTTTCTGCAGAGACAAGATGTCATTTTTATACACATGCAGTGTCTTGAAAGAGGTTAATAAACGTTCAACATTTATATGTTACATATTTTTATGTGATAGACCAAAACAAAGTCCAGTCAGGAAACTCGTTCCAATTTTTTAATGCATATTTATTAGAAAATTTATTATAATTTTGAGTTTGTTGTCCAGGATTCATTCTCATTACTCCGTGGAGATGCGTTCAACAATATATGGAGTAGTGAGTGCATCTCTGCACTCTGAATATGTCTTATGCATGTCAGGAGCTGAGGTGAGGGTCTCTGACCTTGAGGCCTAAGCGGGGTGCTGAGGTTTTTAGAGGGGCTGAAGAGAACCAGGCAGAAGCTGCCAGCAGCAAAAACAGCATGCAGGAAGGAAGCGGGGAGTGAAGTGTTGAGTACATTATTTCATTAGACCAGCCAAATTATTAAGAGACACTTTTCAGCATGTAAGACAGATTATGGGTAAAGCAGCAGCACAGACATGTTGACTGTTTGAGCAATAGCTCCAAAAAGCTCTGCTCTTATTTGTGCACTCCACAAATCTGGCATTTATGACAGAGTGACAAGACTGTTGAAAAGCATAAGATGTCCTGTCTGTAATTTGACACCAACTACTGTATATAGGTAAAACAGAAAAAAGTAGAAGAAGGTGCTCTGGTCAGATGAGACCAAATCTGAAAACTTTAGCCTATAAAACAGTGGAAACTAAGACCCTCAACCTACCATCCTAGCACTATGCTATGTGAATGCTTTTCTTAAAGAGGGATAGGAAGCTGGTTGCTAATGGGAAGATGGATGGACATAAATACAGGCCGCTACAGGAGGAAAAGAAAAAAAAAATTGTTGGAGGCTGTAAAACACTGGAAACTGGACCAGAGGTTCACCTACCAGCAACACAACAACTCTAAAATCTACAGTAAAACGTTTTGGACTAAAGCATTATTTACTCATTAGAATATTCAATTCAGAGTAAGAACTGATGTTCACAGGCTCTCCTTCCAGTTTGACCATGGTTAGCTGCTTTGCAAAGAATGAGACAATATTTCTGTTTCAGTAGGTGTATAAATCTGACTGAAACAGACAGAGTCTAACAGACTCGCTGATGAAATTACTGTGAAAGGTGGGTCTACAAAGTATTGACTCAGATGAACACTTTACCTTCCACTTCACAACCATGCATTCTTTTTGTTTGCCTACTTAAAACATCTCCAATGAAAGGTTTGTGGTTGTAGTGTGACAAGATGTGAAAGTTCAAAATGTCTCAATGTTTGTGCTAGGCACTGTAAGTTGGTTTAAATGATTGTTCACAGTGAACGGTATGATGTTTCTGCTCTGCTTCAGAAGATGTGAGTCTGTCCATCAGTCTGAAGTGTCGGTTAGTCAAAAAAAGAGGGATTTAGCATAAGTCCAGTCTTGTGTCCTCATTAGACTAGTCAGCCTAAACATCTTAAAGCCTAACTGGCTGAATAATAGCTGAACAATTTGTCCTTCCAAAACCTAAGCTAGTTAGTCACCATCAGACCTCCTGGCTGAGGGAGTAAACTTTCCCTTCTGTGCGGTTACAAAACAAGGGCCGTTACAACACAGTCCCGTCTGGCTGTCACTTGGTTCGTTGAGACACTTTTGTGGCAGCCAGCAGACGCCTGCTGCAAGCAGGCGAGCCATTTTGTTAACAGCTCACACTTCCTGTGCAAGCGTGTGGTTCCAGAGTTGCTGACAGTGACACTTGCAGGACCGAGCCCTGCCCTACTTAACGGGGTGAAGGGAGGAGGGCAGGCCAAGTTGTCAGCAGTGCTAGGTGCTCACTACTTAGATAAACCTGCAGGATTAGTGGCCCAGTTAAAGTTGGGGCAAAGAGGATTAGCCTCTTCTCGGAGGTGGTGAGAGATTCCCTGTGTCCTTCAGCGCTGCTGGCCTCAGACGCAGATGGGAGAGAGGAGGAGGAGGATGTGAGATGACGGATGAGGCCTTCGCCATCATGAGTGTGAAAATCTTCAGAGGAGGAATAACAAGGTGAAATGATGAAAGGCAAAAAGGAATGAACCAGTTTGTAGTTTTTTAGCAGCTTGCGGTTTTGTTAGGAAGAAGGAAGATCGCTGAGGACACCTGAGGTTGTCTGGAGAAAATATTCCAAAGAAGCAGCATCCTCTACACATTGACCTTTCAATATTTGCAGCTGAAGATTACATTTATAATATCTGTGTCCAAAAACAGCACAGCAGACACAACACACACGACTTTTCCGTCTGTAAAAACTTTAGACCTCTGCCGCCATCAACAGACCAACATTGAAATTGCAGTCATATTAAACGACTAACTTTTTTCAGCATTAGGGTTTAACTACATTCTTTATAAATAATTTCATAATTGAAGGTGATAATATACTGTTTCTTGCAAAAACTGTTAGACCTGCAAGCAAGCTCGATTTCTTTATTCAAAAGAGGCTTAAGGGCACATTTTAGTTGATAGAAAAAGTTTATCACTGATAAAAAATAAAACAAGAACTTAAAATTTATTTTGTAATGTTTTATGCCTCAATCGCAAACCAATTTTCATGTTTTCTGATTCTTTCTCATCTAATTTAGTTGTGTATATTAAAAAATTGTTTTTGTTCCCAGAATTTGTTTTCATTGTAGATTTTGAATCATGTATCTGGTTTTTTTTTTTTTTTTTCTAATATCGCGTTTAAAATGTTATTTATTTTTTAGCTGCTGATTATAAAACAAATCTTCATCTGCACAGAAACAAAGACTCAAGTTTATGGTTTATAAAATCTGTCAGTGTTTACTGTTCTTTATGGCAATGTAAAAACAATACACTAATGCATAGACATGTTGGAGAAATGTAAACAGAGACCAATGATTTGTGACCTTAAGGCAGCAGTGAACCTGTAAAAAATGAAACGTATGTCAATGATTCATATGTAACCCTGCATGCAGCTGATGCACACTAAGGAAAATAGGGAGAATGCCGTTTTAGGGCACAATGCCAACTGCATTGAAAACACTGCAGCAAATTGAGGGGAAGTACACAATGGTTCGGACTAAGAGTTGATTATGCAAATACCGCAGCTGCAAAGGAACAATAACTCTGCAAATTCAAAGACAAGCCACAACACGAAGGGCTATTGTCTTGATTTGCATATTTGCTTGACAACTATAACCTGCCCATCTCGTTCGGGATGACGTCTTTGTATTCATGTAATAATGTGCACATCAGAAGTTGGCATAGTGCATTGTTTCAGCTCAATTGACAGCTGTTCTGCCCAAGCTGCCAGTTCAAATCTGTGCTTTTCATGGGAGTGCATTTCATTAATACAATATAAAAACAATTTTAAAAACATATGGTGCATAAAATGGATGGATCCTGGCTCTAAAAACTGAAACTTTTCACCTACAAAATATTCTAAGCAGCATGTAGAGAACAGTCTCTAAGGTAAAGTTTTTAATATAAGGTAAGCTACTTGCTATCTCTATCTTTGCTGGATAACACTTTTGGAAAAAAAAAAAAAAAAAAAAAGATCTTGCAGTGTGATTGTAGCTGCAAAAATAATATAAAAATGTGCTAATGCAGTGATAATCTGTTTATGCTTATTAGAAAAGCTATAAAGCTGTTTACTTTCAGAATATAGGAACACTCCAAATTCTGAAATGATCTGATTTCCCTGAGTGATCGCCCACTACTGTCTGACATGCAGAGCTGAACAGAACATTAAGGATTTAGGGTTCCTACGCCTCTGTACAAGTAAAAAAAAACTAATTGCAAACTGCAGCTTATCTTCTACTAAGAGCAAACATTTACTGTTACAATATCTCTGGGTTTGTTTTCACCTATAACTGTGTGCTCAGTGTCAGTCTGCAGGATTAAACCTCTGTTATTTCACAAATAAAACATTATATTACTCTACGTTCTCCCTATGAATTTCTGGCATGAGGAATGTGCGAATTAGGAGGCTTATTGACCAAACGTATCCCATGAAATTTAATACCAGAGTTGGTGGCTTTGACACAAGAATGAATAGAGTCTCTGCAGGTTTTCACTATCTTGGCGTCAGTGGCTCCATCTCCACCACCAGATCATGAGCGCGAGGGCCTCTACTCAACTCCACCGCCCGAGGGACCACAGTGGACCAGCGATCTGAGGGAGAGAAAAAAATCCAATCTTATACATGCATGTGGTCCATATGACTGGATTCTGTTAAATGGGAATGAATTTAATCACAGCCATCAGGATCTCACCTCTCCTCAGGCCTCTGACTCCTGGCTGCACTCCGTTGGCTTGGCTCGTATCAGTCTTGCCTGGATCCTCACTGATTATTGCAAGGTTCTGATTCCAGTGGCACCAATTTACTTCATCCACCCTGAAGGAGCAACACACCATTCTGACTGACAACAGCCTCAGATCTGTTCTTGGTATGTGGTACACTAACCAAAAAAGTAGAGAATAATTTTAAAGTAGAAAAATAAATGGAAAAAAAGATGGCAAAAATAATGAGTAGCTCCATTTGCACTTTGTCACAAGCTATGTGGTGAACACAGAAAAGCTGAGGAAGCAGATACTTTTGGTCAGAAAAATAACAACTGAACTACATGAAATCTATAAAATAAAACAGAGTTTGGTGCTATTATGCTGTGGGAGTGAAATACAAATAGAGACTAACAGACTTTATACCAAAGTTTTACTTGAACAGTTTCAATCAAAGAATATTCATGTGTTAGAAGGGTCCAGTCAAAGTCTAGACCTAAACCTTCGTCACTTTTCGGTTTTTCATTTGTAAACCTTTTGAAAATCATTCATTGTTTTCCTTAAACTTCACAATTCTGTGCTGGTTTGTCACTTAAAACCTAAATAGATCATAAAATAAAATTAGAAAATAATTAAATTTTTTCATGTATTATTATTTCATTCATAATAAGTACAATGACTGTATTTATTTTTTATTTTATTTATTATTTTATTTATTTATTATAATAAAATAATAATTTTAATCATAATTATAAAATTTTTAGTGTGAAAACATTAGAAAGTTTTTATCATAGCTGAGGGCTATCATGGGGCTGTATGAAGAGGTTAGGGGTCAGAACTGTGACGATGATATAATTATTATAATAATAACAATAACAACAACAACAACAACAATAATAATAATAATAATAATAATAATAATAATAATAATAATAATAATAATAATAA
>CAEFZX010023487.1:0-16494 GCA_903066825.1 Alfaro cultratus | reverse complement strand
GATTACTGGATTTGAAATAGCAACGCGTTAGATTACTCGTTACTGAAAAAAGTGCTCCGACGTCAGTAACGCGTTACTTTGTAACGCGTTACTGACAACACTGCTTGGTACATAGGTAGACGCACCCCAACTCCAGAAAATAACGTCTCGGGAATATGCCCTAAAATATACAGGAAGGCGGCCATTTTGGGTCACAGGGCAATTTTTGGCCATTTTTCTTGCTTACTCAGCTTGAACTTTAACAAAATCCTCCTAGGGATTTTGAGCTATCAGCTTCATGTTTGGTCAGTGTGCAGTTAAAGGATGGGGGATAAAAGCGAGGGTGAGCTGCACCAAACTTGATCGATTCTAATCTATCCAACAGGAATGCAGTCCAGTTTTTGGTGGGTGTGGCTTAATTCCTCCACAGCGCCCCCTGGAAATCTGTTTTTTAAAAAATCTGGCCCGTACCATGCTTTGACATAGAATTATGTAAATTGGCACTATGTCAGAACCAACTACTAAGTCTCTTGGAGCCAGGGTCCAAATCAAATAGAAAGTCGGCCATTTTGGATCAAAACCACCTTCCAGAACAGGAATATTTAGTTAATTGCTTTTACAAATTTAGAGCATACATAGAAAGTCCAGAGGATACTTACTTATGCTTATCTAGCAATCCTGAACAGGAGTATATAGTTTATATACTTTGGATCAACATTATTAGATTCTTTTTCTTCTTTTGCTCTTTCCTTTGGTTTGTTATTTTGTTTGTATTTCCTTCTAATTCATGCAAAGCACTTTGAATCGCCTTGTTGCTGAAAACGTGCTATATCAATCAGATTACCTTACCTTTTGTCTCTTTTAGACATGTATCTGAGCAAACTCCTCCTACAGCTTTTCACATGCAGACTTTAGCCATGTCTGCATGTGGTTAACAGCACAGTTAACCACTGACTCAGTCCTGAGTCAGTGGTTAACAGCACAGTTAACCACTGACTCAGGACTGAGTCAGTGCCTCAAGACTCAGCACTGAATATCAAAAATGATCAAAATCTTTTGGCTGCATCAGAGCATGTGGGTGTGGCCAAGCCTCAGCATCTGACCATTAAACATGGCTAGATGTACTCACTCAAGGGCCATCTGCACCAACCTTTCTCTGTGCTGTAACAGACCAACGCTCATTACATGAGTCAATTGGTGACATCACCATAGCCCCTCCCACTTTGCTGGATGTCTTCCTTTTACTCTTTGATTCATAAAGGTTGATGCACCAACTGATATAAAATAACATGATGCTAAATCCTCTCATCACTGGCTGGTGGCTGAACCATGGGGGAGTGGCTGAATGGTGAACTCCAATCCCTCGCCGTTTGCATACGGTTGGCTCTAAATCACACATGCGTCCTCCGATTTGCACCAAACTGGATATCAACAACCTCTGTTAACCTCTAAAGAGGCCAATAGGATTATGTTAGAATTTGACTCCAGTGCGCCCCCTAGATTATTCCAACATCTGTATCTTCCTACATCATCCAATCTGTACCAGAGACCCATCAGGAGCACTGCTGCACACATTGGTGTGGTACATTAATGACATCACTTAAGCCCCACCCACTCAGAGAAGAAACTGAAGATTATTGGGTGACTGTGCATGATAAAAGATCAAATCTGTACCCACTAAACCATGATGACTACATGCTGTCATGAGGATGATGTCCTCACCATTGATACACCACCAAATAGGAAGTGACAACAATTCTCCTGTGTGGAAAGTTAGTTTTCAGCCTGTCTGTTAAAGTCTTGCTGTTGGACTCGCACTGAACTGAACTGAAGGCTATTTTGAAGATTCAGTAATTGCGTTGCCTATTCAACAAGTGTGGGAATGGCATGAGAGTGTTGACGACAGGAAGGAGTTGGTGGTGCCGGAGGCCGTGGTCGCCATTAGGCCTGAAAGGCGCAGAGCGGCGAGGAGCATTCAATGCTGCTTCAGCTTGAATTTAACTTATTCTGTGGATGGTTTGATCTGAAATACCGTCTGAATGAGACAGTAAAGTAATCTGCTAGTAACTTCAGGCTCAGTTGAATATCATCTGCATATGATGATACAAAACGTAACATTTTGCTCACTTTCTTACAGAAGGTGTTAAAGGTAATTTGGTGGAATGAAGTATTTTTCAAATGTGAGTAAAAGAAGAGGATTTTTTCCCCACGTAAAACAAATAGTGCCTGAACTCACCACTTTGTGTCTCTGGGTGGTCTTAAAGAATGTCTCTTTGTTGTCACTTCCCAGGAACCTGCAGACAGAGGACAGGTGATGCTGCAGCTGAAACTAGTCTGGTCCCAGACTGAGGACAGAGACGCTGCGGACCTCTCCAGCTTGTTGGTCCTGAACTGACAGGTGTAGTAGTCAGGTGGTTGGTTGGGGACATACTGGGACAGTGGACTGGGCAGGGACAGCTTGGACAGGAAGTTTTCAGACCAGTTAGTGATTGGAATGGTGACCACCTGCAGGAGGACGGAGGACACGCTGAGAGGACGTCCACTAGAGGCGTGTCAGCTGCATGGGAGGGGGTTTTACCTGGAGCGGCGCTCTGAGACTGATCTCCTCAGCGTAGAAACAGAGGAGATCCCAGGGGGCGCTGAGGAGGACGAAGTGGATCTTCCTCTTGATCTGGCAGACCACCCTCTGTGGACAACAGGACAGAACCATCAGAGTGATGCTGATCCCACCAACCCCACAGAAACTCGACAGGACACACAGGGACAAGTGAATGTTTGGCACAGCAAGAAACAGAACGCCGCCACGGTGGTGGAGGCCTCATGATGTGGGCTTGGACCTGAGTACCTCTCTTTACAAACATTTATAGCCTTTCTGTTTCTTAAAGTGTTTATATTCAAGCATCACATTTCTCATCACAGCCAATCAGAGGCAGCCGCTTCAGTCACATGTCGCTCTGCTTGGGTTCGACTTCACTGTCAGGTGTGTTTGTTTTGCTCACCTGCTCCTGCAGCAGGCCTACTTGTCTCAGTCTGCTCAGAAACTGTTCCCTCCACTTCCTCTGGGTGGCGACATCACCTGTGCTGTTGTCATTAGCACCCCGAAGCTCCTCCCACACCAGGACAAAATCTGACCAATCGGGAAACAGCACTCAAAAGTTTACTCATGCAGATGGAAAAAGATATTCCTAATTCCTTCTTTAAGAACAAATTAATGTTTTACTAACAACATAAAACTGTAGAATTTCAACAGTAAGTTGATTTACTATATTTTAACCATTAATACTGAAATTAATCTCTCAGTTTTTTCCAGTAAAAAGTTGTTAAATGATACCTAACATAAATTCTGATAAAGGGCTTCAGTAAAATCCATCTCACCAATTCGAGTCTTTCCGTCGCTGAACACGTTCCTGTCCTGAGTCGCTGCTTCCTGGAAAACAAGGAGAATATTCTTTAAATTAGATTTTCTATTACATGCCATAATGATCACAGGCAACACACTGCCACCTGGAGCTGAGACTTAGCAGCCACTTAAACCCACTATTTTTGACAATTTTTGCAAAAAATTTACAATAAATTCAAAATCATGCAATAGTGCAAAAAATAAAATAAAATCTGGGTATTTTGCATACATTTTTCATAATCACAGGATGGTGAAAAACTGGAGGGGCTTGTAAATCTAACAACCACCTGATAGTCCAGTTCAACTGGGACCAAAACTTCATCATCTGCTCCACCTCCAGCTGCTGTGGCTCTGAGTCAAACCAACCTGTTCCCCTCCTGGCCTGTGGGGGCGCTGCACCAAGAACCACTGAAGGAAGCCACACAAAAACCTCTGGAGACACTGAGAGCAACTTCCTCCTTCACCAGATGGAAACAAGATGGAGGATCAGATTTTAGTGAAAATAGCTTGTGGTCTTTGGCTAAAGACCATAAGCTATTTCTTCCGCTAGCACTAAGCTAGCATGTTTTTTTTGGTTGTATTTACCCAGAATGCCCTGCACTGTAGGCCACTTCCTACTTTTGGAGCGGTTTTTGGTCCACTTGGCATTCGAACTGAACCAGAGTTCACTTCAGCCAAACCCAGATCGAAGTTTGTAGACAGACCAGAGTTTGTTTTTTTGGTCTGTTTTAGAGTTTGATAACACGTTCACACCTCTCCAACCGAAGAAGACTTTCTAGGCAAATGAACTAGAGTTGGATTTAAGCAGGCAACAGTCAACTTCAAATCTTGTTAAAGTGGTCTGCCCCTTCAGGGTTTTATCTGCCCCTCCTTAATAGTTAGCTCATAACATTAGAAGCATGACGCATGCTGCTGATTGTGCCATTAATCCCCCTTTTTATGTGTAGAAATCTCATCTGATTCCTTTTCATCTGTATTTTGGTCTGCTCTCCTGAATTCTGATTCCTTGTCTTTATTGTTGGTAATGATACTGATGACAGACATGTCACTGATGAAGAAAACCAAGATCTCATTTCCTCACACAGCCATCCTGTTTCCTGCTGCAGCCACGCTGAATCACAGCTCCTCAGCGGTAAGGAGAAAACCTCTGAGCCTCACTCCGAGTCACCAGTCTTCCTCCAGTTCCAAGCTTAATGCTAAGCTACGCTAACCCTGCTTTACTGAGGTCACATGATGCTTTTAATAATGAACTTTAACCATATGAATCTTTAAAAAACAGAAACAAAGGCTGAAATGGAGGTACGGAGCTCAAATTAGTTTGATCTTTGCATTTTAGATACTTACATCTCAGACTTTCTTGATATTCCAAGCTTTGACTAAATCATAAAACTAAAACCAATAGAGTTTTTAGTCAGTAACAGGTTCATCATTGTGGGTCTAACTGGCAGTCAACACTTGGTGCGATTCAGGGTGACTGAGTCGCCATCCCTGCTCCAACACACCTGAACCGAAAGGCTGAATCACCTCCTTGGCAAGTATGCAAGTTTTCCAGAGGCCTGGCCATTAACCATTCGTCTGATTCAAGTGTGTTGGACCATGAATGCATCTAGTAGACAAGAAACATCTCTGCTGTGGTGTTATGGTCAAAATTAAGACTATTGTGCAGCCAGCGGTGACTGCTTGGTTGTTGCAGGAGGATATACCCATTCCGAAGCTACTGATCTGATTAATAGGCTGGCACCGGTACCTGAGCGGCCGGCGCTGCCCGATGAGAAGAGCAGACACTTCAGCAAACTTTGGAAAGGCTGAGAGGATGTCGACCGTCAGGCTAACAGCTAGCATCTCTAGGTTGCTCACCGAACTCGTACTTTTTTCTTTAAAGGAAACTTTATCAAGAACAATGGTTGACGTAAAACACTTGTAAGCGACACACGTTGGATCCATTGACATGAGTTTTTTAAAAGAGTATGAAGAAACATTTTGTATTATACGGAGTTGAATTGGCTTCCAATTGTAGCTACCAATTCGGACGATTCCACCTAATTTTTCACTTCCTGGAGCATCTTTAATTTGTCCAGTTTAAAAACTTCAATGCTTAGACTCTTCAAACCTGAACTAGGTTATACTTTAAGTGTAATAATTACATTTCCCAAACTGTTCCTTTCACTTAGTGGTTGGGTCGAGCCATTTATTGTCTAACAGCTGCATTTGCTCTTTTTAAATAAGGACAACAGGAACTACCTAAATGACCCTGATCAAAAGTTTACATACCCTGGTGATTTTGGCCACAGAACGTACATTCCTGTTGACACAAACGAGTGTGAACAGCTGAGCCAGTCACTGGGCTCCTGACAGATCCTTGTATCGTTCACCCAGTACTGCACTGACGTTTCTGGTTTCTGATCATGAGGAAAGCAAAACAACTACAAAAGCAGGAATTTAAGCTTCTGGACAAGCTGGTGGGAAGAGTTGTACTGTCTGTAGTAGGGAGTGAAATTCAACAAACCGACGGCCATTTTGAACAACAGCAGACACCCTCTTCAATACATAGTTCTCATGTAATGTCAACTTTGTAGTTGACAGCCATCTTGGTAGGAACTAACAGTTATGACAGTTGCTATGACAACAATAAACAAACCACAAGGTTAGAACCAGCTCTAGCGTCGTCCCTCTCTAACCTATGAACAACATACAACTATTACTCAAGAACAATTTTAGTACTATACCCTCCTCTGTGTAATACTACTTGCCTACTAAGATGGTGCAGGTAACATCCGGTTCAGACTTGTAGAAACTATGTATAAAGTTTTTATTATATTCTATTTGCTGGAAAAAAAATAATAATTCCACCAGGGTATGTAAACTTATGAGCACATTTGTAAGTAGGTTGGTTCACTTCCTGCTGGAAACTGAACACAATTGAAACATTTCCCTTGTCTGAAGGGCAATGTTTAGATTTCCCTACTGCTGCAGCTGAAGGGTTATGAATTAGCTTCCAGCAGTAGCTTTAATTTCTAATCAGGCAGAACATTTAGCATCTGGGTAGGATAATCGACAAGCACTGACCAGGACTAATACAAAACTAATACAACCAGGAAGTTCTGCAAAGCTTTTCCTGTTTTAGTGAGAATGAATCGTCCTTCTGATGTGTTAGCCTGACAGAAACTTCAAGTTCAGCTTTCAGGATAAAATAATGTCCAACTTAAAAAGCAGGGACTCGAGCAGGACACCCTGAGGAACTACAGCTTCTGAATGTTGTCTGTGCTGGATGGAAAGCGGATACCTTGGTGATACTGCCGTAGTTGATCTCAGAGGTCGTTTCCATGGCAATGGGGGTGCTGCTGTCCTCTCTCGTCTCCGCGCTGCTCTTCATCCTCGCCCACCTTTCTCCTCCTCCTCCTGTGGAAACGCACAAACACGCTCAGTGACTCACCTGCCTCACCTGCCGTCCTGCGTCTCGTCAGCAGGTCAGCAGGTCAGCAGGTCCGCGCCGCGCTGTTCAGGTATTTTACCTGTTTAAATCAACA
The DNA here is from genome assembly GCA_903066825.1 of Alfaro cultratus. NCBI lineage: Eukaryota > Metazoa > Chordata > Actinopteri > Cyprinodontiformes > Poeciliidae > Alfaro > Alfaro cultratus. Next base: position 9,588 of record CAEFZX010023487.1, on the reverse strand, counting down.
CTTGCGCCGCTTTCACCAGTAAATTCAGCTCGAAGTGCTGCAGTCGTTTTCCAGGAGCTGTTGGTTCTTCAGCAGAAACACGCAGAGGTTTTTATTCAAAAACGGTTTTAAACCGTCCGAAGGTTCTGTTGCTGTTTAGATTTAATTTGAAATGGAAGCCACTAATTAACGCATGAAGTATCATTTGATCCCGTGTGGATCAGAGAAAATACAAGAAGTTTAAATGATTGTCCTTAATTTCATCTTAACAATAAAAAACAATGGCTCGAATAAACAATGAAAAATTAATTAAATCTCCACTTGTATCACTGCTTGATCATTGAAAAGTATATAGCGATTAAGACAAGCTGTTAATCACTATAAACGAATAAATATGTACAAGAAAAACAATTTCCTGAATCAATTTCATGTTTTGCTGTCTTTTAAGAAGATAAATGATTTTCCTGTTTACACTAAAAGTGAGTCAAAGTAATATGAAGGATCAGTTTCCTCAGGTTGCTCACCTGCAGACAGTCCAGGTCACCTCTGCAGTTTTCTGGACCTGCAGCTGCTGACCCAGACCGTGAAGCTCCACCCCATTCACACTAACCCCGCCCACATGGACGCCATTAACAGATTTCACTTTTTAAAACGTATTCTTTATTAGAAGAGTCAGGGAAGCAAATCTGACACTTTTCAGAACAGATTGTGAAGTGATTAATTTTTATTTACTAACAAAAAAGAGAAAAAACGTGTATAAAAAAAACTAACAATATTTAAAACAACTATTTTATAAATTATGGCAGTTTTTTTTGTATAAGACATATTGAAGTGATGTGAAATATTTAATTCAGGATCTAAAATGAACCGGTCACATGACACTGCGGCAACATGCTGCCACCTGCTGGCGCCTCAGAAGAACAGCAGCTGACCGCTGAACATTAATCATGTTTCTGCAGCTCAAAGCCTTCAGATCAGAGGTCAGAGGTCAGAGGCTTTTGTCTTCAATCTGCTGCAGCTACTTTACCAGTTCAGGAGTCAAAGCAGGCAGGACTCTAAAGATTTTCTACAACGTTTCCATTTCCTCTGGACTCTTGATTTTTCTGTCTTTTCTTCTCCGACTTTGACAGGTTCTGATCTCCATGAGTGGTTTGCTGTCCTGCGTCTCACACCGAGCTGTTTTGTCTGGACTGTATGATGAACATCATTAATGTTTCTCATATCAGTTCCTGTCTGCCCTTACAGTAAATCCTGACCTTTATGTTCAAATTATTAGGAACTAATCAGACATATTGTGAATAACATGAACTGAAATGTCCTGAATGAAACAAGCCTTCAAGTCAATGGTTTCTTTATTGTAACAATAAAATGACTAATTTCACACGTAACAATTACATTTCATTTTTAATCAAACATTAGCAAAAATACGATAAAAACAACATCACATCTGACCTATAAAATAAACATGTAACATTCAGAATTTTGCAGTAAACATTTACTTTTTCTCACTAAGACAAGTTGGTGTTGCTTTTAAATGAGCTAAACTTAAAATATTTTTAAAAATCTACATTAAATGACCAACAGTTGAGCAGCCAGAAGAAATGGAAATAATCTAATGCTCCAAATGCAGACTAATTTATGTTGCTACAAGTGACCAAAACACAAACATTCATAGACTAAGCTAAGCCTAATTTAAGTTCCCACATCCAGAAGGCCTGAGCTGGACATGTAAGTTTTTCTAAATATGATGGTACATCGCAAACACCTTGGAAAGCTTCAGCTTCCTCCAACAGCAGAATAAAACAGATTTTCATTTGAAGTGGTTCTACTTCAAGCCTCTCTGTTTGAGGAAGAGGCTTCCAGTTCTGGGTCGGTCAAGGTTCTCAGGAGAGTTACTCAGAAATCTCACAGGTCTTCCGGTTTCAGAAGGTAAAGGTAGGACGATACTTCACCGGGATACTGTTCTGACAAGTTGGAAAGCTAAACTATTTTATATAAATCCAGTAAACATCCAGAAGGAGCCCCATTCTGCAGGTTGTAAGACCTCCACATGAACCGGTCTCATAGCCATCAGTTCTGATGCAGTCGGGCTTCAGGTCAGCAGATTCGTATCATCTGGGACTGTGTTCGGATTTGTCGGTGATGCAATGCCCTGATCGAATTGTATTATGCCTCTGGATCCACGATGACCTGGCATAAAGTCCTTATCATTCGGCGTCATGGCTTTCCCCAAAGCCTGGAGGTACAAAAGAAAATGTATCGAAAACCATTCCTGCCAAACACACGGCCTAACTGAAAGGAAATTATGCTCAAACTAAACTTCAGGACTAAAATGTTGGACCTTATTCTCAGCCAGCGCCTGTTTAGCCATGTAGTGCTCTCTCTTTATCTTAATCTCCACTTCTTCTGGGATGTTAGCAACCGTCAGGTCAATCAGTCGGCCGATGAAGAAGACCACATGCTGAGGTACAAAGATGGTGAAACACACATCATCAAATCAAGACAGGCAACAGCAGCTTCTTTCTCTCACCTCTGATGGTGATTTCTCTCACTCAAATAGAAGCTTCTCCAGTGAAGGTCCAAGACACTAACAGAGCATTCAGACCGAAAACGTTTCACACGTCAAAAAGGCGGCTAACGCCTCAAGTTGGACACTTTGAAATCAAACCCTTGATACTGAGCGTCAAAATCGCTCTAGAATCGCAACTGAGCAAAGTGTGGAAAGGGAAGAGCCTCTTGACTTTAACTTGTTTTTTTCTCTCATTCTCTTTGTAGAAAGGCAGAGGAAATTGAGAGAACGGCTTGGCTTTACTTTCTGAAAGCAGGAAAAACTGGTCATCATGCCTCTGCGATGTGTCTGAGATCACCAGATAATTCAGAGGCTTTCTGAGTTTGGTGAGTTTCACCACCTATTGGTGAGGGTTGCTTTCAGCACGTCTCAGCCCAGTTTGACGACCTGCTGATCTTCTTCTCCTGCCAGGACACCAACTCAAATCTCTATGATGGGTTAACATTCTGCATTCACCTGCAAAAGTTCAGATTTTCTAACTCTAGCGTTTGCTGCCAGACATGCTTCCAAAGGCGCAGCACCAGTTGTGTCCGAGACTTCTCGATGCCCTAGACCCTCATCCACCATAGACCGAGGTTGTAAACCAGACGCCCCTGACGTTCAAGTTGCGTTCAGTCTGGATGCACTATTAGAAACTGTAAGAGACACTGACCTCAAAGACGACGACAAAGCTGAGTCGTATAGCAATGAGGTGAAAGTACTCCGGCAGATATTCACCGTTATCATCCATGAAACCTCTATACCTGCACAAAACCAATGTTAAGGTCCAAACCTGCTGCCATTGGGAGGACAACAGTATTGGACAGGCGGATTGAGGTCATTACTTGCAGGTGGTGTTGTGATTGAGTGGGGCTGTTGCCAGGGTGAAGTTAACGAAGCCCCTCAGGGTGCTATCTCTGGTGTAACGGTAGTACAGCCGAGGCACAAAGGACGAGGTGAAGGCAATGAGAAAAGCCTGGAAACAAAAATTTTGGAAAAGTTTAATTTGTTTCTCTCACTCAGGAAAGCTGCTCCTGATCAGGACTGGAGACTCACGTTGCTGATGACGGCCATGTGTGAGATGAACTGCAGGATGTGAAACCAGATGCCGATGTCCTGAGCTCGCTCCACCACCGGGCGGCGGTATTCCTTCACATACTTCTGAGCGTCCAAACGGATTTCCACCCAGTTGTTCATGAGAGCGAAGAGAGGAGCGAGAGGACACGCCGCCACAAAGATGGTGATGAAACCAAACTGAAGCACTGAGAAGAGCAGCACTAGATTTCAGAAACAACCCACAGTCATGGAAGCTTCTTTTATTTTGGAGCAAACGGAGGCTTTGGTTACCCATCTCCAGATATTCACCGAAGAGTCCCTCACAGACCAGCAGGTCGTAATCTGCCTCCCAAGGAGAAACGTGCATCATGGTCTGAGTCCCCTCCCCTGCCATCTGTGGAGTACGCAGTTTGTTCTTCTGCCACCAGGCCTGAACCTTCCTGCCGAAACAAGAAGCCTTCTGCTTCATGAGTCTTGCATCTAGTCGGAAATCTGTTGTCAGACTTGAGAAACTCTGTTGGAACTTGATATACATAAAGTCTCTGTAAAGTTATCAAATCAATGCTGTTCAAACACATTTCTCCACTGCTGGAGTAAGTGTGGCTTGAAAATTGTCCATTCTTGGAGATGAAATAGTCCTAGAAGCTGAAACATTGAAACAATGGAAACACTGGCTTGGTGCGCAAATATGGCCTATTTTTTAGTAACTAGCTTGTATTTTACATTGACCAGAACTAGGAATGACATGAAGTCATGAGTTGAGTAAATGACCTGGACCAGAACCAGCGTATTGTAACTGGTCTTTATTACTATTATCAATAAAAATGATAATTTAAAAATAATTAAATCGTTTTATATAGAAACAAAACATTTTATGATACAACAGAATCATAAATGCCATTTCAGAAACTCAAAACGGTACAAGGTATAAATCCAGACCTGAAATGCGAGTGGACATGTGCGCCATGCTAAATAAGCTAAACCTGGATCTAAGTTTTTGGGATCTGAAATGACTCTGAATAGCAGTTTAAATTCTCCCGCCAGCTGTGAACAGCAGAGGAATAATTAGATTTTGGCAGATGGTGTGTTGTCTGTGTGTGTCGTTTACGGGGAGATGAATTCATGGACGTTGTTGATCATCTGTTTTCCCACCATGATGACCAGCAGCTCCTGAGCCAGGTCAATAAGACACCCGCCGGCTCCACACTGGAACACACAACCCAGAGACAAGAACATCATCTTCATTCATACTAACTGCCTGTGGTAAAAATCAACCGTTGGAACTTTTTGCAGAGTTCATTACAATATTTACAGCAGCTTCTGTCCTCTAACATATTTAAACATAACAAACTGGTAGATCCTATGTCCACATGGTGCAACATCAGCAGGTCCAACATGTCCAGGATGCAAACCCAGACATCACTTACTCCAGAAACACTCAGTCTGAGGATCTCCACTGAGCGCTATGGCTCAGGTTGGTGAACTTCGGTTTGCTATTTTGTCTGTTTCCATTGACCCATACTGCAATACTCCTGAGCCCATTTCTGGTGTAGGTCCTGAGGACAACGGTACGGTCCAGCTAGGGAGGAGCTACTGGAGTCACACAACACCATCTATTGATTGGGGGGTGGAAAAATGTCACTGCTTGCGACAAACATCACATCCATCATCCCACTAATACGATGCAACGGTTGGCGCTTGTTTAACCCCGCATGCCCAGTAAGAGTCCAACTGGTGGTTGAAACGCTAAACACATCAGACTATAAAATACCAAACTGCACTGGTTTGGTAGTTTGGAAATAAGGCATAAGCATTCAGAAAGTTCTGGATCAGCCCAAGAGTCTTAACCCAGTGGGATGTGCCTGGAAAGCCTCCAGATTAAGCCCTAATCTCCTAATCAGATGAACACCAGTGAATGAAGTTCTGATCCATCTATCCTCCAGAACCTCAGGATGCTTGAAGACTTTCTCTTGAGGTAGATTCAACCCCTAACATGACATTTGCAGGCAGCCCCTTGAAAACCTATTTTCTCATTAACGAAATATCTGTCTGTCTTTCAAACATTAACAAAGACAAACTCACTTCTTCATTACGAAGTCCAAACAGAGTGTTGTACATCCCAGGGTAACCGACGAACCTGAAGAGACACCAACAAACAAGCTAAGTCTGGAGAAAATCAAACAACTTCATGATTAGAATCAGAACCACTCAAATACTTGATAAAAATGTTCCATTGAATTAGCCTAGAGGCCTGTTGCGATTTGCTGGAGCAGCTCTCACCTGCCTTTGAAGAAGGCGATGTAGACGGGAGTTGAGTAGAAGTTCACAAACTGGAATATGAAAACTTTGAGGATGAACATGTCTTCATATTTGGTTTGAGTGCGATGCATTTCTGAGTGACAACAAACACACAGGCATGAAGATGGTGAAGACTAAAAGGTTTCCATCATTTGAACACCAGATACAGAGTCACAGCTGTGACATATTCGTTGATCAACCAGATGATATAGCCTGACATCATCTGTTCTGACAGAATCTTGTCATGGAATGCAAGTGTCAGAGAATCTCTTATGGTCATCTGGGATTCATTGATCCATAGCTACATACATATGTTTTGTTCTGTTTCATCCCTACTGATCACCAGAGGGCGTTGCTGAAAACCCTGGTGACTAATACCAGCGATGTCACAAGGAGTCCAGAGCACAGCCCTCACTGAGAAGGCTCAGAGGATTCTTGCAGAAGAACCTGGCCCAGAAGATGAGGGGTGGCACCATAAACATCCTCCTGACGAAGGCTGAAATCATGTCAATCTCCATGGCTGGTTCCAGTGAGAATGAGATAACACTTTAGGCACAAATGCAGCGTATGGCCACATGGTAACATCATCGCCAACAAAACCCCATCTGACACATGAAGGGCTGACAGAAAGAGCATGTAGATCTCCACTTGAGGTCTGCCTGCCTCTAATGGAGGGTAGAACACACCTGCCAGAACAAGAGCAGATCCCAAACTGGTGCTTGTGGAACAGACTGTGGTGCAACCAATGAGCACCAAGCAGAAATAGAGAAACTAGATTAGTTCCCCCCAACATGCAGCCATCAATACCAGAATGATGACATTGACACTAAAAGCATTGAAGGAGAGGAGAGACACAGTGCATAAAAAAAACAACCAAAACTTGGAGAGGGAAACACTGCCATCAACAATTAAAGCAAAACACCAAAAAGAGAGAGGCTAACACCGTTAGTTCAATTCAACACCAATTATGAGGTTGGCTAAAATGTAAGCAAATGTTGTCATCACCAACAAAGACCAAAAGTACCTTGAACAAAGATGAAACCATCAAAGTTCTTAGGAGGGCGGTACGCCGTTATTCCAGGCAACAGGCAATTGGACGCCTCATGGCAGTGAAATGATCCAAGATCCAAAAGGTTGATGCCACGCAAAACAAACCGCATACAAGAAGAGGAAGAGAGCCGCAGATGATGTCAGGCTATTTATCCCCAGATTGATCATTCTGTTACGTTACAGGTGTGACTCTGTTAGTATGGCGATGGCGAATGACTGAAGGGAAGTTTCAGTGATTTCAGCACTGCCCTCTGGCGGTCAGTAGGAATGAAACAGAACCCATTTGTCAAACTCTACTAGATCCGAGAACAGACTCACCCCAGCGTGTGAGGACGCCGGCCAGCCAGGTGTAAATTCTGGATAATGTCAGGATAATGAGCAGGTTCAGCACTGATGCTGAAATGCTGGCTATCGTTCCAGCCTGAAAGCAGAAACCAGTTCAAGCTCAGGATCAGAACATCAGGAACGCATGGTGTCCCTCAGGGCAGCGTACTCAGAAATCTGTACTGTCTGTACAGATTCTGAAAACACTCGAAGGAACAGTTAGACTCACAGAGGCGCTGTCAGTTGTAGTTGACTTGTAGATGACAACTCTGAGGATGGTACGGTACAAAATAATGGCAATGAGGAACATCGGGACCACAGAAATCTGCACGCAGGAAACTCAAGTTCAGCCTCTTATTCCAACTTCTGATGGTATACGCTGAAGATCAGGAGAGTTACCATGACAATGATGACTATGCATCCAGTCGCAGTTCTGTTGAAGCGTTTATTCTCAGGAAAGTAAGGTTCCTCAGCCCCAGTGATCGGGTTCCTCGTGGTCATCGGCGCCATGGCCGAGAACTCTGGACGCGGACGCTCCTGTTCGGCGAAGGGAAGGACTTAGAAGCTTCTGGAACCATTTTAGAGCGAGGCGTCACGGCATCTAACCTCAATGTCCTCGAAGTCAGAGCAGCCCCAGCGGTGGGAAAGAGTTGAAGAAGTTCTCCTCCAGTACTCCAGGAAGGTGACGGCCCACAAAGACATGAAGAGGCTGAGGAACACTGTCCCCCAGTTGTCAAACAGGAGACCCGCCTGCAGAGACACGAAGGACATGCTGAGTGCATTCAGAGGCAGAGCTCTGCTCCTTATTTATTACTTGTTATAACCTGAGCCAGAAGGAGCATACAGATATGAAAGATACAGGAAAGAGGCATCATCAGTCATTGGAAACATGATCTAACTGGGAGTTCAAATGGCCCTGGTTAGGTGGCTTACAGCTTGATTCTTCCAGAGTACTAACTACAAGACAACGTAGGGAGCCTTAGGCCAAAATCTCCTATTTATACTAATATGTTGAATTTCTAATAGCAAAAACCAATAGAAAATATATGTAAAAAATATTTAATCCAATCATAAGATCCAAGTCAACTGACCTAAAGCAAACTGTTGAAAGACATTAAAAGCACCATTAAGAAATCAAAACACTTAGATTAGACAACCTCTATCTGAGGATGCTTCAGTTAGGTCAGGCTGGTTTAGGCAGAGGCCAGCTGTGGTAGGAAAAACTGAATGAACGGCCTCACAGGTACCTTATAGGTGATGCAGATGCTGGAATAGTGCCAAGTGGAGCAGATGTTACAGAGAGGACACATGATGAAAGTGTTTCCGCTTTCACACACCTCCTTCCTGCAGGTACAAAGAACATCTTCTGTAGAAACTAACCAGGTATCTATTTGGGTGGTGAATCATTTTCACCATAGACAAGTCAAGCAGCACAGAAATTGGGATTGTTACAAAAGTATAAAGCCTAAACAATAAAGGTAGAATGTGTTCTTACGCAGGAATGTCAGAGAGCAAATCTGCAAAACCCAAGAGGAAAACCAGAGTCCCAATCAGAGATGCAGGCAGCAGCCAGGCAGTGTAGAAACCTGCAGACACCCACTGACTTAACACAGAGTAGGATTACAGTCATGAACTCTGGGTTCAATCTGCCTTCTGAGGAGAAAACACACTAAAATCTTTTAAAGTGCCACACCAGGGACTCCAGTACTCATCCATGGAAACTCCTCATCCTACAGAAAGCTGTTGAAGTCCAGTGAAAATCTTAAAGAGCTTCAGTCAGACTGGTGAATGGTTTATTAAGACCACTTTAAAGGATTAAGGGAAAAACTGGATCACAGCATGGAAAACGGGGGAAGACTATCTCCTCGTTTCCACTGAGCAGTGCGGCCCGGACTGGTATGGCGATTCCTCCGCTGATTGGACCATTACGTCATACGAGTACAACGACAAACTTGTCGCAAACAGTGACGTTTTCTGTCTCACAGTCAATGGACTGTGTTATGTGGCGCCATCCTAACCACACTGTACCGTTGTCTTATGGCCCTACAACTGAAGGGGACCCAGGAACTGCGCACTAGGGGTCGGTTGAATGGGCCGGCTTTACAACGGAAACAAACAGAATAGAGTACCGAACCATACCGCCCAGTGGAAACAAGGCATGTCTGGACTGGATCAGGACCTTTCAATCACAACTGTAATTACCAATCCAAGCAAAGTAGAGAGCTATCTTTTCCCCAAAATACTCCCTTATGTGGCCCAGAGGTTGGTAGCGTCTCCAGCAGGACCACTTGGACCAGTACCGATGCAGGATCTGCCTCAGTCCTAAAGTCTGG
>CAEFZX010023485.1:0-36453 GCA_903066825.1 Alfaro cultratus | reverse complement strand
TGCAAGCAATATTGAAATCTATTTAACTATTCGTTTGTTTGTTTGTTTGTTTGTTTGTTTGTTTGTTTGTTTGTTTGTTTGTTTGTTTGACAAAAAGATTCAGATCCTGCAGCTCAGTGTGCTCACTGATACTTCTGGCATTTTTAGCTCCATTTTGATGTGCAATGCAGCCAGTAGGAGATTTGTTCATGAGGAGCGGCGGTCCAAAACCACAAAAGCTCAGAATGAGGCCCCTAACTTCTAAACAAGCTAATTTGTAGATCTGGCAGATTTAAGATTTAAGATTTGCAAACTAAATACTGTCGCTCTGAAGAGGAATTTTAAACTTCTTACAAAGAACTGAAATGGAAGGGACTGAAGCACAGACATGGACACATTACATAATAAGAATGTGCAATTGCTTACCTTTACATTCCAAACTTAATCAGAGCTTTACATCAAGGCTGTCTATAATGATTATTTATTTTTACATTTTAAAGATTTTTTTCCCCCCTGGTAATAATAGGTATGCCAATTTCACTTTTGAGGGTTAATAAAGTGTGATATTATTTAAATTAATTCAGCTTAATAAAACATTCAAGCATGTGTCAGAGGATATCAGCATCCAAGAATTACTGCCATTTTTAAAAAAAATCCTTTTAGTTAATATGGTCTTTCTAAAATTAATTATAATCTCCCTGGAATACAGATTAAAAGATTGAAGCTACTTTATTTTTTGATATTTTTTCTTAAGCTATCAGTGCAGAAAAGAAATGAGGAAATCTTGGTACTCAATCATTTCATCAAATGGCTAACACTCAAGCACAGAAATGACTAGCACTTAAGCACAATCACACTTCTGCCCTAAGACTTTACAGCATTAACTTCACATGAAAAGCACATCAATGGACAAATGAAAAACAAAGAAACCATGAGAGCCATTTTTATGTCATAACAAAATCATAAATATAGTCAAACCTGAATCACACATGACATAATATGCCACTGTATCCTGCAGCATCTAACATCGTCTGCATTGTTCTGAGCCTTGTGAAAAAGAAACACTCTGTACCAGTGACGTGCGGTGAGGTTCATAGCTGGTGAGGCACTGATTTAACCAAAATCAGACTTACAAATATAGATCCCCTGCATGTTATTGTTTACATAAGGAACTTTCGTGCATGTGGACAAAGCTGGAGGGCTGACGTCATAGAATAATTAACTCAATCAAACTTGGACATGTAGATGATATTAATTTCGTGCTGTGCTCCACAGCAAAGGGGAAAACCGTTAAAGTACAACTCAAAACCACTTCTTTCTCGCTCTCTGAATCAGCCCAGACTTGTTGCCATAGCAACTGACAACGCCACAAAAAACCCCCAAAAACACTCAAATATTTCCCCACACAAAGAGCAGGACATTCAGTCTGTCACAGTAGTATGGTTTAAGGCTTAATGTTTATTTTGCGATTATTAATAAGTGACTGATGTGGTACGAGGAGAAAACTATAAATATATCGCTGCACTTGACTTTACTGTACGGCTAGCTCGCTGTTACTCTCTCTTACTCTGCAGTTGTGGAGTCACAATGTCTGGGATCATGAGCGCCCCCTGCCATGAGGCAAGAGAACTGCCTGCCTCACCTCGAATCTGTTCTCTGACGTTTATGATCGCTTCTCAGCACACGAAACACGTTACACACAGAGTTGGTGACAAAAAGCACTGTACATTATATACATAAGCTAAAATATGGAAAATCATTGTTCATACATTAAGTGTTTTTTAACCATTTTATTGGAGACGTACAGATAGGAGGAGCATGCTCTCATTAAATGGCAGTTAGCAAGAGGTTGATCAATCCCAGGTGAGGCTCAGATCGCTGCTGCCTCACCAGCTTCACTTCCGAGCATTTGAATGGGAAAATGCAAAAATTCAGCGATTTTGAAGAAAAAAATAATCAAAATTGGTTAAGCTAAATAAAAAATAAATACTTTACAGTACAAACCACAGGGTGAAAATAGCAATATAAATAATTTTATCATATTTTTCCATTATGACAGGTGAGGCTCTGCCTCACTTGTCACCCCTGACCGCACGTCACTGCTCTGTACCTGCAGATGGAAGTGCTTTTGAGGGCTTGTGGGTTAAATGCCCTGGAGAATTTCACAAGACGTGTATGCTTAACACTACAGGGATTCCTCTTTCCTTTCCACTGGTACCATGGCAACTATGTAATTTTCTGTGTCTGTTCCAATTCTCCAGCTCCTTCTAAAGACGTCCTAATTTCTCTTCCTTCCTGACAACCTCTATCCTAAACTACCTCTGCCGCCGCTGTATTCGATTGTAGCGTCTGCATCCTCACAGGATTATTTTTTGTAAGAGTTGGTAAATGTCCTTGAGGGTTGTGAACCTTTAATAATCTTCTGTGCTTTTGAGCTTCCTAAAAACCTGGAGTCAGAAAAAATCCCATGCAATGCTATGCAATACCAACCCACTGTATTTTAACAAGAACAAATCACTGAGTAAGATCCCATAAGTCAAATTTGAATGTTTTCAGAAAATATTCTAACAAGAAATTTATTCCTATGTAGTTGGACCTATTTGTACATGTACTACTTACTGCAGTTCACTTTCTACCATACCAGCCACGTTATTACCTTTGTCTTCCATAAAGGCCAGATTTGTACGTACATAACAAAATCTGCATCACCAGATCCTCCAATGTGATCTGGAAAACTCTGCAGCTTCTCCAAAGTTACCATGAGCCTCTGATTTTGAGTAAATCTCACCTTGTTTTGTTCAGGAGGATGACCATTTGAAGAAGTTTACAGGCCATTCAAACTTTTGCAAGGCACTAAAAGTTGTTTACTACAATATTTATAAATGTAATACCATCAACAGTACTGTTATATTATTTTTGCAGCAGCCTATTTCAATATAAAGTAATGAAAAACATCAGTATAACATGCTCAAGTTGATCCTTTCTTAATTAAATTACCTAAACTTCTTATATATGCACTACACTGGCCTTAAATTAGCTTGTTCTGCAAATCTCTTTATAGAGAGTTGTGTCATTTGATTTAAAAGCATCTATTTCTTAAAGAGAGTGTTGTTTTCAACTCAACAAATGATTTATCCCAGTCCAAGTTGTACCCCACCAATTGTGCAGCGTGAAAAACATTTCTTCACCACCCCAATCCTCATTATCGTCATGTTATAAACTATGGTAGTTCTCACATCTAGTTATATAGTTTGCAATACATTATTAAGAAGGTCCAAATTTATAAGAAATTTGGCAAATTTCTCACATTGGTGTTAATGATTCTTTGTTGATGAAAAAGAAAAAATGCTAGTTCCACGAAAAGAGCAAGAACGGCATGAGGAAGTGTTGTTTACACCTATTATTGTGTGAGAGACAACAGCTCTACCGTTATTCAATGCTCAGTCACTCACACATGACATGCACACAAACGCCTTCGCAAACTTTTCTGTCCTGCTGTTTCAGCTGCAGTCTAGAGTCTTGTGTTAGATTAGTGTTGCATTTAGGCATTAACTCCACTTTCAGCAGGCATTTTCTAAGAACAGCTTTGGGGAAAAGTTGACAAAATGTAACAAAAATCACATTAGTGTTTTTTTACTCCTTACAAAACAGCATAAAATATCTTTCAAAATTATATTCTCGTGATTAAATGTATTTTCATGGTAGACGTCTGGCAGTCCCCAGTGATCTTTGTGAATGGCAGAAGCACAACAATGTTATTTTTTTAGCACCATGTCAAAAACATCAGCGTTCAATGCTGTGATTTAAACTCAGAAACATTGATGTAAGCTAATGTGAGAAGTAACCTAGAGTTCGTGAGTAATCTTGTAAGTATTCTCCACTTTGCTCTAGGACTGATCTTGAGTTAGGGAGATCACAAAGATTTTAAGCTTGTTTACAACCTCTCTAACTCTGGGTCAAAGAAGATTTTGGCATTTTTATAGTATGATTAACCTCAATAAGTTCTTTATCACAAAAAATACCTCAACTATGTGTTGTGAAGTTCAGACTTTGAAAGGACTGATCATAAAATAATTTAGATAGGATGTAAATGTGAGTTCTTAGTTTTGTAATTTTAATAAATTAGCAAAAAATTCAACAATTTTTCCACAATGGCTTCATGGGTTATTTATACAGGTTTAGATAAAGGAAGGAGAAATGAAGCACTGCGAATAGTTTCCGGATGTACTGTAGATTCTCAGAATGATTGAAAATGAATTTAAGAAACACATGACAACTGCTAGACTTCAAGTTGTGTTTGCAGAGTATTGCAAAGAAGCTTCATTTGACTTCGTAAACTGGAGCAACAGCTTGTTTGAAGCTCCATACTATTTCAGAGGGGAAGAAGGCAAATTACAGAAATGACAGACAATTAAATGGATTTCAGAGTTCTGAGATTTACATTAAAAACCTACAGAAGATTAAACTATGTTGGATCAATGAATGAGGGAAACAATGGGGCACAAAAGAAAAAGATGTTTTAGATGTTTATACATACATTCAGATTCCCCTGAAAAATATTAAATGTTTTGAACATTTTCAGAGTAAAACACTTGTTCTTGCACTCTATTTCACTATTCTTTCTATTCCCCTGTTTTTCTCCCCCATGTGTGTCACAGTCTTTCACTCACATGTCATGTTCTTTCATGTTCTTTGGTTCTAAGACATTTAATCCCGTGTGAAGTGAGACTGAAGGGCGAGCGGTTGAGTGTGTGGGTGGGTATGAGGCCAACTGAGTCACAATAGATGACTGGCTGGTGGAATTTTACTGGGTAAAAACTTGGCTCGAGGGTTTAAAAAATAAATTTAGCAAGGGTATGCTTATTTGATAGATTTTTCTTTTTTTTCTCTTGACAAATGACTAGCATGGGTGTCTGATTGTGAATCTGGTTTTGAGATGTAGTTAAAACCCATGCTAGTTCTGTCTTGAACTAAGAATTTTAGTTATCCGACTTCAGCTTCACAATACATCGACATAATTCAATGTTGTCTAATTACTTCAACATTTAAACTTTAAGTTGTGGATGGTGGGTCACAACATTTAATGTGCTAAGTTATGTCAAGAAACATCATTTAACAACTCTCAATCAGAAAACAAGATATATTTGTAAAATGCATGAAGGCTACAGGGTTGCATAGGTGGTGCAGAAAATTCAGTTGTTTTTTTTTTTTTTTGACAAAACATGATAAACTGAAAAAAAAAAAAAAAAAACATAACCTGGTTTCATAAGTATCCAAACCTTTAAACTGATACTTTGTTTCAGCAGGTTTTCAACCAGTTTATGTATTCTGTGTATCTTTGTAACAAATACATCTGTATGACTCATCTCTACTTAGCAATATTTGCCCACTCTACCTTGCAAATGCTCTCCTAATCTATGAGACTTTAAGGGCCAATGCGCCCTTCGGGTCATTTCCTTGATTTTCTGCTGGGTTTAGTTCTGCACAATAAGTAGGCCATTCAGTAATGTTTGTTAAAGCCTTTATTCTGTTGATTTAGACTCTGTGGTCATGGAAAAACAAAGGTTCTGGGAAAAAGTCACTGATAATTGGGATTTTTTTGTCCATCGTGACTAATGCCCCACTTTCATCTGGAAATAAAATCAGCCTAGATCTTTATGCTTTATGCACCATGTTTCATTGCAAGTATTGTAATTTTTTTGGTGGTACTTAATGTTGTTTTGGAGCCAAAAATACCTTTTGGAAGTGCGGTCCAAAAGTTCAAAGTATTCTTTCGTCAGACTATCACTCATCTTAGCCTATAAGATTTTTTTAGAGTTCAGCATTTTTGTAGAAAATCTGTTTTTGTATTTTTACTTTACACTAGTACATCATGTAGAACTGCCGAAAAAGAAGCGATTGGTATTGGATGAAGAACATAACCAGAATTGACCGTTTCTCCAGGTCTTTTGGTGCTGCTTTTGACCACTTGACAGTTTGCCTGATCAATTTCTGTCTTGTCTTTGGTTCCCAAAGTGTGGGGGGTGAAGTGTCATTGCAGAGGGCGGGGGGGTTGGGAAGCGGTATGGATAAATGAAAAAAACAAAAACAAAAAAACAGTAACGCAAAAGAGTTTCACTGTAAAGACGGTTTGTAGTGTGTTTTGTTGCAACCTGAAGTG
Source organism: Alfaro cultratus (assembly GCA_903066825.1). Lineage (NCBI taxonomy): Eukaryota > Metazoa > Chordata > Actinopteri > Cyprinodontiformes > Poeciliidae > Alfaro > Alfaro cultratus. The sequence continues at coordinate 30,314 of CAEFZX010023485.1, read as the reverse complement.
TGAAATAAACTTCAGTGAAGTTTGAAAACAAAATATGTGTATAGGTTTATGTCTGGTTGAACGATCCGTGTGCCCAGTTGATTTTTTTTTTTTTCTTTTTTGGGGAGGATTTTATTGTAATCCGTGGGGGGCCCCCAGAAAATCTTTGGGAACCACTGGCATAATCAAACTCTGACCTGCTTGATTTGCTTGAAGTGAATGCAGAGAGGACTGAGGTCCACTCCACAAGCAGGAAACAGACGATAGTGCAGGGCATTCTGGGTAAATATAACCAAAACAAATGCCTGTGTCTAATGCAAAATGGAAAAAAAAACAACCTGTGGTCTTGTCAACGACAAGAGAAATCCTACAACCGCAAAAATCTCACGCCACTTCATTGTTGTTTACATTACATAATTAAGGAAGTTGGCTCAGTGCCTTCTTCAGAGGTTTTCGTGTCGTTTCCTTTAGAGGTTCTTCCACAGACGAGGGGGTAAACAAGCTTTTCAAAGGGTTTGGTTCAGTTGACACAGTGCAGCGTGAACAGTCCAGTTGAAAATGTATCAGATGTTGCAAACTTTGGTCCCCAATTGAACCGACTCTACCAGACTATCCAAAGATGTGTGCAACCGGATGTGTGTACGAATGGCTGAAGAAACAAGCCAAGTCACGCCACTCTGAAACGGCCCAAAGTGGGTGCTCTTCTGGAGCAAGTCTCAATTCACAAGGGCAGGAAACAGCAAGTATAAACTAGGTGTAAACCAAGTGTTCACTTCGACTGACGTGATTAAACCCAAAAGAACCAGGAGACTAGGATGAGGGATGGAGAAAAGATCCTGCTCAGAGAGATGTGATTGGACCAACTCCACATTACAAAATGATTGCAGGCATTTACTCTACATATTTAGTGGACAGATAATAAGCACTCTTTATTTTAGAAAACAAACACACATGTCAGTCCCAGTGGAACATGTAGATGAGAGTTTAGGCTCTGACCTACAGTAACAAGGACACCTTGTTAACCAGCTCTGCTGTACATGATGAAATGAGAAAACCTCCACTTATCCATCTCTGTCAGTGAACAGGCAGCCTAATAGAAGGGATAAGGTCATCACCGAATGTCATGTGTGTTTACCCTCCAGAGGCAGACAGATGGGAAGCCAACAGGTTTCCACGATTGAATCATTCCCTTGCTCCGTTTTGAACTGCTCAGATACACTCATCTGGTTTGTTTGTGAGATGGAAATCCAGAAGAATTAGACACTGAAATCATCCGGCGCCTTCTTCGGGTGCTTCGGGACAATAAAGGTAATTTTTTTCATGAATTATCAAACAGTGAGAGCTTATTGGGCGCAGACTTAATCTGTATTTATTCACCGCAGTAAAAGAGAAAGTGTGCAAATGGAGAGACATTAAGAAAATCAACTCCTTGCTTTTGTCAACAGAAAAAAAAAAATAGGAAAGCTATGAACAGTTAAGTGAGATGGATACTTCAGCTTGAGCACATGCATTATGTCAGGAGAGAACATTGCTAAGGCTGTATTTACCGTCCACACGCTGTACGTTCCAATTAGATACAGATAAAATTGCCCTATAATACTTTTTTTGTGATAGAGATTCATGGCACAATGAGCTCCTACTTGTCAGAGTAATGCTGGTGCTTCATTACATGTATAATAAAAGGTGACTTAAAAAAAAAAGACCAATCCTGAGAGGATTTATTGCTCTCTGCCAGGCCCAAGCTCATGGAGATCAATAGAACAGGAGTTAGGAGAGGAGCGAGGGGTGCGACGTGTCATCGTTTTAATGAAATATAGATTTGGGATGGTTAAACAGCTCGCTACTGGGGGCAAAATTGTTCACTTTCTCACCGCTAAACAAAGCCATCCATTAAACTGCAGAAAAATCGATAGGTCGGGCTGTGAACAATATGTACCTTTCAAATGTAGGTACAGTTACGCGGGATGGTAGCTAATAAATCAAAGCTAAAAGGTATCAAATCTTTTCCAGTCATTGTGTCGAAGAGTCTTTCATCACCGCAAAACCACTGTAAACCCGACAGATAAAATACAGAACCCTAAAAAAGTATCGGCGCCCTTTTTACAGACTTACGCTGTTACTTTAAATGTTTCACATCATCAAACAAATTCTACTATCAAATAAGCTTCAAATGAGAATTTCATCTATTATGGGAAAAAAGCTATCCAAACCAACATGGCCATGTGTGGAACAGTAATTGCCCTCTAAACGTAACACCTAGTTGTACAACAGCTGCCATTAAGTGTTTCCTACGCCTGGCAGTCATTGATGTCGCTGTGGTAGAATTTCGGCAGATATTTTCTCTGAGATGATTTGTCTCATACCATATCGTCACAACACTGATGGCCTTAACAAATATGTATTTTTCAAAAAACTTACATACTCTTGCTTTAAAGTCAGATTAAATAAGATTATGCTTTGAATAGGCCACTTCAAAACCTTCATTTGTTTGGGGAGTCTTTGTAGTGTTTTTGGCAGCCATTTACAGGTGGACTTCAAGGTGTGCTTCGATCATCGTCCTGGTGTGCAATCCAAGCGTGCCTTAGTGTGCCTTAGCTCACGGTTACAAACTGATGGAGGAACATTCTCCTTCAGGGTTATCGTCTTGAGAATTGAATTTGTGAATTCAAACTTTTTGATTTGACGAAACCCATTTTTTAGAGGCTGAATGTGAGACATTTTGTGTTGTTGGTCAGCAGTGATTTATTTTTTGCTTTACAACTCTCTTCTGCCAGTTACTTTCTCGTTGTTCAGCCATGAACACTGACCCTGAGAAAAGTGAGATCTCTTGTGACTCAGATGTTGTTGTTTTGTGTCCCTTGGTTGAGGAATGAAGCACTTCTGTAGTAATTCTGGTAGGTTGGCCACTTCTGCAAAGGTTTACCACTGGTTCATGATTTCTCCACTTGTGGATAAGGACTCTCGCTGTGCTTAACTGGAGTCTCATTGCCGTAGAAATACTTTTTTTTTTTTTTACCCTCTCAACAATGATACAGTTAAGCCCAAAATGACTCATACCTTTGGCAGATTGATGTTTATGTCAGTAACTTTGTTTTCTGTGTGTTCTTGATTTGCTTTTCATATGGGAATGTATGGTGCATTACCAGGCTGCTGTCTAATGCGTTGCTTGATCAATTGGTCGCATTGGATTTTATTTAGGATTATCAGAGTAAAGCTCAGAGAATACACATCAAAAAGTAAAATACTGTCAGTAGGGCTTCTGTGGGTTTCAAAAAATCTAATTTAAGTTTTTGAATACCATATTAAGACCAGGATCAATAAAATTTAAAACATGTATTGCAACAGTGTACACAAGAAAAGATTTTTTTAAGTATATATACACAATTATAAGAATGATAAACTTAAGGAAGAAATTATCTATGGCTCTTGTCACATTCTTATTAAAGTTGGGGACAATAATTACCTTTTTTAGTCTTGTTTCCTAAATATCATAACATCTCTTCTCTTGTGGTTTCATGTTCCTCGGCTGCATTTGCCTTTGTTGTACAACTTTGTTGAAACTAAATTTCTTCAATAAGTCAAACTTAGCAGTAACTAATGCCATGACGATGTCTGAGCACAACTCAAACTTTTGCCTGACTGAAAAGTCCTGGAGAAAGAGAAATATTCTGATGACTTCCTGAAGGCAGAGTTTCAGAAAAAGCTGGAATTTTTAAAGCGACAGAGGCCCAATTTCAAGGCGATAAATTATAAAGTAAAATTTCTTTTGAGTCATACTTAAACATAAGTATGACTTTTTTTTTAACCACTGACATTTTGTTTAATCACTAAAGTTAACAGTTACTTGATTTTGCTATCAAATAACAGTTAGCACAGTATTATGTTTTCTACACTGTGTGGAAAACATAATATCGCCCCATCATATTTAAATAAATGTAAAAAAAAATTCAATTCTTAATTTTAGATACATTAATTTAAATACTTTTTAAGAATGCTCTGACACCTTCTGTAAAATGACGAAATGTGGAAATTTAGCAGCACTTTAGTAGTTGAAGCCTGAGCCAGAGGGCAGCTTTTAGTGTATTTAGAGTCCGTTTTCTTTTAAATAAATGTGATGTTGCTCCACAAACATCACTCAGAGCAACAATTATATAGCCACGAGGCTATTGAAGATCCCATTACTACATGTCAGTCTGATGACGATGTAAAACAGAGGCTTGGTCACGATCAGTCCCCTCCTATTCATCAGAGGCTTTTAAGCAAAGACATTGACCACAAGTGGACTCCAACGCAACGAACAAAGAAAACCGAGGCAAAAAGAAGGAAGAGAAACGGCCGCATGCGCGGCGACAGAAGACACGCTCAAGTGACGCAGCGAGAACACGTCCCGTTGCTTATCACGACGGCAAAATAAGAATAAAAACAGCAATTACATGGAGCGGAACGTAAACAAAGCAAATGCGTTTGATGTTCGTGGCGTTAATGCGTTTCTAAAAGGTCGAGGTCACTTATTTGGAGGCATTCTAATTGAACCTTATAATGACACGTTTGGTTCTGAGTTTGAGGCCTCTGCATTCAGACAGCGGGATCAGATGAAGAAAGCTCTCCGCACAAGAGGTTCTCGTCTCTGAAAACCGCGCTAATGGCCGCTTTTAAGGCAACCTCGGTGACCCTTGAAAGTGTGGGAGATGTTAAAGTGGAATAAATGGCTCCGTAAAAGCCATCCAGGATGTTTTTGTTGTCCGTCCGAGGAGAGAGAGAGAGAGAAAAAAAGAAAAGAATTCTGTGTAACGTGTATTTTTCCCTCCACTTTTGTCGGACAGATGAGACCAAGACCCCCGTACTTTATTTCGAGGCTTTCAAACAGCTGTCCGGCATACACGACGTGTAGGTATTAATTTGAGAACCGGCTCAACTGAATCTAATTTCCATTTTGCTTCGAAATGACAACCGTCCAGGGAAGCCTTGGGAAATTGCCTCGCGTGGAATAAGTGATGAAGAGACGAGTCTGGTGTCAGCTGTAATAATGCGGCTGCTTTAAATGCATTGGCACCATTGCGGTGCATAATTACAGTGACATGAGAGTTGGGGGGGGGGGGGTTGCCATGTCTCTGATCTGTATCATGTAATGTGAGCGAGCTCAGATTCTTTTCATAAATCATGCACTTCAATCTGGGTGGTCTCTTATCCTGTTCGTGGAAAACAGATGTGATGTCGTTAGCGCTTCTGAGAAACAGCAAGTACAACATGAGACACGGCTAACATGCTCATAACAAAGAATTGCTTAGTTTGGGGTCAGAGAATTTATTTTAAATTCAATTTAGACAGGTAAACGCCAAAATTTTGGAAAAATAAAAATTTACTCTAAACTGTCAGGATTGCCACTTGATCTAAACTCTTCCCAACACAAACAAAAGTTCTGCTGCACTTCATAGAAATCTCCTGTTTATTTTTTAAAATGGGTATTAATATGGGTATAGCAAACATGTCTTAAAAGAAATTTTACTTCATAATTTAATTTCTTGAAATTAGGCCTCTGTCTCTTAAAGAAACTCCTGCTCTCTCTGAACCTCCGCCTGCAGGAAGCCATCACAACATTTCTCCTCTATTAACTCTTTAACAACATTTTTACCAGTGTTGCCCTGAGAAGTAGCTCCTATAATGAGCTCAGCAGATCCTCGGTTCCATCAGGTGTTGCTAATTGCTGCTGGCTAGTCTGAAGGAGCTACTCTGTGAGCAACATGTATGAAAGAATCAAGACAACACTCCAGGTATATTTTCCTTGAAGGAATAACATTATAACGTGATGTAAACTGAAAAAAAAGTACCTTTTACATAACACTGCCTTTAAGATATTTTTAAGCAGATCTGCCTAATTTCTATACACCAGGTTGAAAATGCAGGTATGGAGAAAGTCTACATGCTTCTGTAAAAATGCAAGGCTTTGAAAAAGCTTTTATTCTTTGGGTTTGATGTAATATTTTAATCTTAAACATTTTGTTCCAGATAATTACCAGAAATAAAGGCTTGAAAACATCAGTCTGAGTCTAATTAATCTACATAATGTGTTTCACTTAATGAACTGAACTACTGAAATAAATTAACTTTTCAATAATATTCTAATTCAGTGAGTGGGTCTGTACTGAGTTTGAAACATTTTAGCATAATGACAAGCCTAGATGCATGAAGGATAAATTTGGAAATTCCATTTCTTGGAATCCAGGTGTCACTATGAACTGGATATCCATGATTTCTTACATGACGCTCAACAAACTGAAGTGACTGCTGCACGTTCTTTGGGTGACATACTGTTTATAAAGTGAGCTTAACTGATTTCACTGTAAGGTCCGGCTGGTTTTCACCTAAGCTAATTCAAAAATTTTGTTCTTGTATTTTAACAGGGCAGTATTATGTAAAGTTGACATTTTTAACCTTTACATCATGTTGTAATGCTATTCCCTCTTTAAAAACATAAATAATGTAACATTGCCTTGATTGTTTCATGCATGTTTGAGAAATCCTTGTCTCCCATGTCAACCATTCAGCTGTGCAAAACGCCTTGGTGCACCTAGCCCCGCCTTCGATGTTGAAGCTCCTCCTCAGAGTTGCAGTTTTCCAGCATTCAATATTCTACGTCACAGAGCAGCCCTCCCCTGCGACTCCCCCATTCAGTTCCTTCAGACTAGCCAGTAACAATTAGCAAACACCTGATGGAACTGCACATCTGCAAAGCTCATTTTAGGAGCTTCTTCTCAGGGCAACGCTGGCAAAAACGTTGTGAAAGGGTTTAAACAGAGGCCATGTTGTGATGACTTCCTGAAAGCGGAATTTCAGAAAGAGTAGGAGTTTTTAAAGAGACAGAGGCCCAATTTTCAGGCTTTAAATTACAAAGTAGTCCATATTTGATATAAACAGCGTTTTTTTAACAACTGAGGTCAACATACTTACTTGATTGTGCTATAAACTGGCACTATGTGCCTTCAAAACACATAATACTGCCCCTTTAAAGACTTCCACATGCTAACACAGACGTGTTTTCATTCAGTTCAAACCAAAGGGGAGGGAGGACGGAGCGTTTGCAAGGTGCTTGAATAATGGCTGGCGGAGCTCTGATAACCTTTGGGCTTATTATCCCAATTAGAGCACACAGCTGGAGGAGGAAATTAATTCAACACCGGACCACTTTGTTTGCTTATTTACTGATGAGCACGAATTGGAAGGGGGTAAACAGAGCCTGATGATCAGAGCTCTAGCTTGGCGTTGCGGGGATGGTCATCAATTTAGCAAAGCGTGCGGTGAAACTGATTTGATTCGAGAAAGTGATTGTGATCCAGCTCCTTCCTGTCAATCAAGGCGAGCACAAGCTCATCTAAAAATTTTTGATTTTATTGTGAGAAATGGATGAGTTTGAAAGTAATAAGTAGGAACAGCTGGAGCTCTTAAGTAAACAGAAAGGACAAGGAATGTAGATTCAAGCAGGGGGGGGTATGTTTTCTTACTAGATCACCCGGTTGGCACATTTTAAACTAAAAAGATGTATGAGAGCAGAGAAAATGGCCCTTTCCCCTCTTTTTTTTCCCCTCCTCATGCCATAATGTGGGTTTCCTCTGAACTGGTGTAATTCCCCTCCCAGGGGGACAAGGTTGTTCCACATGAGCTGGTTCTCTAATAACCAACCCAAGCCTCCCAGTGAAAAATCCATTAAGGTCAAGTCATGCATACTTGATTGAACATCTCGTCTGGTGGTCTGCTAAGGAGAGCCATGAGTCTAAGAATACCACATTAATCAGAGGGAAAATGTTTTTATGGTTCCGGAGCCGCAGATGCTCTTTAGGGGGACTCTTTTGGCACATTTGTATCATTAGGCGGATTTAGCAGCATATTTCCAGCAACGGCTTGATGAATGAGCACGAAGTCGCATGTAAACAAAAGAGGCAAGGGGTTGGGGGTGTTTTTAAAAACTTCCGCCTAAACACTCCCCCAAGGGGAGCCTCTCCGGTTCCGACACCTATCCTCCACCCCCTGGTGAATTTTACTCCATCGTCCAAAAGAAGCGGGACGACAGAGAACCGCGGTTGGAGCGCGCACGGCCCAAGCGATGCTTCAAGAGCACCCTGATCTCTCCTCCACCTCCTCCCATTCAGAGGCAGCGCGTGTTCTCCCTGCTCCATTAGTTCAGACACCGCATCCATCGCCGGCGAGCCTCGCGTGGGCATGGAGGGGAGGAGGGCAGAGGGGGCTGGCGGCCCGGCGGACGGACGGACGGACGGGCGCGCAAGGAGGGGGCACAACCAAGGACGTCACCGTCTGATGCGGACCGTGTTCTCCGGTGGGTGCCGGGTGTTTTTTTTTTTTTTGTATTGTGGCAGTCGAGGGTAGCACCTAGCCAAGCATGAAATCACCTCTCCTCAGCTTTAAAGGGCTTACATGGATTTTTAATGATGAGCCCATATCTTTTATAAGCCAAATATACTCAATGACTCCATTCTTTCTTAATGCATATTTAACAGTATGAACGAGGACAGGGCTAAAATAAGATTAATGGGATACGCACAGACGCAGGTGTCTGTCTTTCCCTCCGTCGCTACCTTATATTGAAGTTGTCATGTTGCTAATTTGCATACCATATTTAGTGAAAATATAAAACACAAAATGGTTAACATGAAGATGTAGTAAAGGCAATCAAATCAAGTTCTAAGTAGATGTCGTGTCTCCCTATTTAACATTTAAAAGCGCAAATCAAACATTTATTTGAGGATGTCCTCAAATACATTTAGAATCAATAAAACATTACTATAAAGCCTTTCTGTGTCTTTACTAAATAAAACAAAATAATGTGCTAAAATCTCTGTTCACGTTATGTGCTTAATTGGGAATTAGTTATGCAACTGCTTCAGCAGGAATAAAAATAGTAAATGTAACATGTTGTTCTAGGTAAATGACGAACATTTACCAGGAAATGATTATATAATATCAAGATGGCATAATATTTCTCATCAAAGAAATGTCTCCACACTAACAGTTCCTACGTTAGGAGTGCACACATCCAGTTTGCAACTATTAGATGCATTTCTGTTTGAATACCTGGATAAAATGACTGAATTCCCTCATTGTCATGTCAACTTGGTCTGGTAAAGACCCTTTCATTTGATTCAGATCTTATATTTCATTTAGTGAATTGAGTTTTTGACATAGATTTACTTTTCAATAATATTCAAATTAATGGAATATGACATATTCAACATTATCGGAATATCAAAAAAGTGGAATCCAGAAAAAATCATACAAGCCCATCATGAGGAGAAGATAAACCAATCAGAAAAAACCCTACAAATTAAAATGTTACTGGATTTAACAAGCCAATACAAATAGTAGTTTAATGTCTAATAGACTTAGGTAGTGTACCTAAGTCTATCAGGTAAGACTTACAACTGAAGGTAGCTTGGTCCAGTCGGTGTTCACACCATGCTTCAAGTTGGTTTTTACCAATCCTGGTTTCCAATTCCTATCTCCATTCTGTACCAACATTCTGCCATTCAGTCTCTCCAAACAGTTTGGGTTACAATTTTTTGTTTTTTTGTCTCAAGATGAAGTACTTCAATAATATATATAGATAAAAATGCTCAGATTCAATATGCAGTTTAGTTTCTATATAATAACATTGTATTTCTGCCCATTTTCACTTACTTTAGTTTCTGATATTTATATGGATTTATTAAATATGACAGACAGTCCTGCTACAATAACTAAGCAACTTCTTGGAAGGTACTTATTTTTGTTTGACCACAAATTTAAGTAAAAAAAAAAAAAAACTAGTTTATTTACTTCACTATATAACTCTGTTTGCTTTGCTATCACTACATCGTTAAGGTTCTCGCATATCCCTTATTTTGTATTCATCCTGCTGTTTCTAAATGCACAGCAGGGATTAAAATGATGTAAAGTAATTAAAATATTTGGTCATTAGGAAAATGACAGCATTTAGAGCTGATGCTCGAAAGAAAGGAACAAGAAAAAAAAAAAAGAGTGTATGGTGTTTTTGGCGTCTGCTTGGAGGTGAGATTGTACTTGCATAATATTTCATCAGTAGTTCAACGACAGCTCCCATCTGTTCGGCACAATGAGAACGCTCGCGCCAAGTCTGTGGCTGTACTGCCAGAGGGGAAAGCCAATCAAATTAATCACTTACTCTTTAACCCTACAGGGAATCTCTGAGTGCCTGGATAGAGAAGAGAATATTTATAATGGGACATGATCCTCCCAATACGAACAATGGCTGGAATGTATGATTAGCTTAATTGGAACTGGTCAGATGTTAGCAGCAGCCAAGTATGTTTCTGTCATCAGTGGGAATACTCACCTCTACGTTCCTCAGTTGTCCACATTAAGAGTCAACTGAAGGAAACCGTATGCTAATGTGACCTTCTCTTAAGTTGGCCATTTTGCTGCACTAGTTTTTTTTCTATCCAACTCAATAACTGCTTCACTTTTTAGACAATAAACAACTTAAGTTGTACATGTGGGAGAATTAGAAACAAATCAAAAAGCTGTTAGTCTCAGGATCTTGTCTTGTAGTTTTTTTTCTGGGTTAAGAAACCCAGTTATTGTTTGGATTAGATCAGCCTTGTTTCTGTTACACTTTTAGTTCTGTCCGGTTTTAGTTAGATTATGTTTAATCCTTGTCTTTAGATTTGATTTACCAGAGGGCTGGTTCACAAAAGCAGGATTCAGAAATCCAGAAAAAGAGATAAAGCGCTACTTGACATAGAGCCATCACTTCATTCTGGCTTTATCAGATTCTCGAAAGGCCAAACCAGGCTCCTGAGCTGCAGCTATGTCGAGTCAGGCTTCAGTAATTCAGATTAATGTGTGTTCACAGCCTTTTTAAAGACACCATGAGATCGATTACAGATTCACTGATGCTACAGTAGATAAATTGCGTACGGCAAACCTCACACCAAACGAATATCTGTTGATGGAGGATTAAGAGGAATTTAAGCATTTTATGCTACAGAAAGAAAACTACCACAACAATAGCAGTCAAATGGTTGAATGTGCAATTAGCCCAAAATATACATTTTCTAATTATTCTTAGCTAAAGAAAGGTCATAATCACCTGTCATTTGCTCAAATAAACAACTATAATATTATAAATAAGTAAGTTGACCCTTTTAAGTTATGTTTTATATTTACAGCATCTCCATAACTCAACACAATTACTTCATAGTTCACTATGTGAGTGGATAACATATAGCACTGCCCCTCTAGGCTTTTCATTCTTTCATCCTTAGGAATACCAGGCAGAGGAACAGAGCTATAAAATATAAAAGTTTTTTTTTTCTAACCAGCTGCTGTCACAGTACATGCTTGCGCAATTTGACATTTTGAAAAAATACAATCACTCAATGGAAAAACAGCAATTTTGAAAAAAACTCAAGTTGTTCAATAAAAAGTTAGGACGAGGTGGGTTTTTTTTTTTGGTTCATTTTGCAAAATTGCAACGAAAACACTGGTTTTCGCGTCCCATGAGTGACACTGCCGCTGGCGCAAACCACGAAGAAGAAAACGTCAGGAAGTGGTTGGAGGATGATGGAGAGGCACGTTTTTTCAATGACTTATAACGTGAACAAACTTATTCACATGTGATTTTAATTGCGTTTCTTGTTTAGAGGAAAATAGTGGTTTTTTTTGTTCTGTTTTGTTTTCTTTAATTGCCGTAATATCAGCAAAGTTTTGCACAAATTTGTAATGGAAACGCAGCTAGCATTTGGCCCCTATGCTGTTGTTTTGAAAACCATGTGATATGTGGATTTGAAGTAATTCTTTTGTCTTTGATGAGACTTTAATGCTCTTCTGTTCAGCATGCTGAGCATGTACAGAGGCCAAAAAAATGAAGCCTTTTTCATGAATGACTCCACATAGCGACTTGCATCGACTCCAGCTTCTGTTATGCTTTTAAGGTACACTCGTCTGTGTGTGGTCACTTCGGCCGATGAAGGCTCTGCCTGCTTGCACTCTGTGAATGTCCACATGACGGCATCACTTACCGATAGCCTGAACACTTTCTGCTGCCTTTTTTATTGCCTTTGACCCCTACAGTGTCATTTAGGTGAGCACTCCAAGTGCCTGTTAGAAAGAACTGCTGTGTGTTCTTGTAGCAGGAAGATAATGTCAGCAGAGAAGTCATCCCAGAAAGCAAAGTGAGGCGTGGTGTGGGATGCAATATTCACATCTTGGCAGTTGTCTTTTCAAAGTGCTTGTGTAACCACTGTTCTAGTTTCCCCTATGAACAAATACTTCACGATGAGAAATTAGTGTCTTAATTGGCAAAAAATTATATATATAAACTGAGGGGTTACACTTGTGAGTGATGTCTGCAGCTGAGTCTAATCCACGGTAGGAAAAAAAAAAGGAAAAATCAGCCAGGTAGGTAAAGCTTGACCTCAAACGCTTGCTTCCCTTTGGGAGCTGACGCTTAGTCATGCGGCGGATATTTAGCGTGTCAGGTTTTTACCTCTCAGATTAACTCAGATGTTAGAATCTGAAGCTGTTTTCGCAGTAAAATGTTCAACTGGTTGGTTGCCAGACTTGCTAGAAACGGGTCAATCCAATAAACACGGACATGCAACATGCTTAGTAAAGAACGTTGATGCATTGTACAACGCTATTCTAAGGTGTTTACACCAAATTCTAGAATGTCCTGGAAGTAGTGAAAGGAAGTTCACATCACACAATGTCGGCTGTCACTTTGGGGAAAAACATGGAAGTTTGTTGTGGTCCCTTTGGTTAGTTCAGACGGTCTGTACCTTTCTTAACCCTTGTTCTTTGCCGTTTTGTTGATTCAAGTGTGAGTACTATGTTTTTTCCAGCTGCATTGCCTCGTTTTATAGGACAATCAAGTAAATTTTAAGTAGTTATAAAACTGCTGTATGTATCAATTGTTGCCATCTGAAAAATGTAAGTATGTTTTAGCTAAAAAGAGAAAAAAAATCTCTAAGGTGGGAACATATTTTTCTCACAGTGCTGCATGTTTGAGACTCTTATTTTGAAGTCATATGGATCCAGTAGTTGAGATGGAAATGGTGAGAGAAGAGCCAGAAACTTATGAGAACAAATTACTTTTATTTACTGTGGCAATACCGCAACCAGCTGCTAGCAATGCTACGTTAGCATCTGCTTCAAAAAGGGCTATTTTATAGTTTTGAACAAACTGGATCACATTTAATCACTTCTAGTTCAAACTCGAACCCGATCAAAGCTGAACTGTTTAAAAAGAAAAAAACAGTACTTCACTTTTTTTAAAACTCTTATTAAAAATAGAACTGCTAGTTCTCTTCCAGAAAACGTATGTTTCTCTTTCTTGTAAACCAAACATCATGTATGGTTTCTCGTTAGCTGGATGGATCGTTAAATCCCTAATGAATTGTTTGCCATAGTAAATTCTGAGCCACATTATCTTCCAGCATAATCTTTACATGCTTTGCTTAAAAAATAGCTCAGCAAACTTTGTAGATAATGTGGTAATTCCCTGATGCTTCTATGTGAATATCATTTCATTTTCCCCTGTAAGAGCTCTGAGAAAATGTTACGTGTCCTGAATCTCCTACAACATGACAGTTTGAAGCCTGACTTCACTACTTTGGTTGAACATGTTCCCTAACACCTTAAAAACGTCTTTCTTACAGAGTAAACCATGTTTTAAGGATTCTGTGCACACCTACTTTGCTGACAGTCATACATAATAAGCTGCTTCTGTTTTCCCCCCCCCCCCTCCTGAGTCGAGAGGATTTAATGGACACTTAAAACGAACACTACCAAAACAAGTTTATTCTTTAAAACTCTGCCAAACTCTTACATCCTCAATCAAATGTGAATCGTCTGATTTGTGTTCCTTTGCGCTTCCAAACAGTGATTCGCATGAATCACCGTTTCAAAACACTTTAGGGTGTTTGAGAGGAGCAATATTCCTTTAATATTTCAACCTAAACTGTGTCTGAAAACTACTTTTGACGGTTGTCTTTGTCAGACTTTAAAACTCCCACAATATTCAACGTCAAAAGGTTCCTTTTTTATGCCTGCAGTTATGAAGATCTAATAATATTTAATGCATGTGATTAATCTGAAAATTTTACCGCGTTAATATTACATCACAGAGATTAATCTCCCGTGGAGGGTCACCTGGTTCACAGCAGAGCGTCGAACGACAGTGAAAGGTGAGTTTCCCGCGACGGCAACAAAACATAAAACATGTTCAACTCTCTTGTGTTGCGTTGCCGGCCTGCGTGTGCATGTCTATGTTTACGAGCTCAACGTTTCACAGGAGGCAATTGGAGAGGAGTGTTCCTAAATTAGCACCTAAAAATACACAAATTCATTTAAACCTGAGTAAAAAAAATCCTAGAAAACTGAGAATCTTCAGACATGTTTAGTTTGAGACAGTAAAACATTTTTCTTCAAAATGTGCATGCAGTGGCGGCTTTTGATATGGGCTATACGGGCGGTTGACCAGGGCGGCATCAGTAAGGGGTGGAGCATCCAAGAACATATATATATTTTACTATAGTAAAATATATCTTACGTCAGTTTTTTTTTTTTTACCTCGAAACCAGTTAACCTTTTTTCAGTTTTAGTTAACGTTTAGAGGAACTGACATTTTTTTCCACGTATTAAGGTCCTTGTTAAAGGTACAACTGTCAGGTTTTTTTATTCTTGGTGAACCCACATCTCCCGATTAGTTTGAATGAAATATCAGTGATATTTCTGTATCAATATTGGAAGATCCAGCTTTAAAATTAACACATTTAGAGGTAAAACACTGCTGGATTTGTTCTCTTCTTAACGGAAGCTGTAAACACTTAATGGACTTGGCATTTTCCGTTCCGGTGCTGCTTTTTAAGTCATCGCCATCGTATTGTGACAATGCAAAAGGGAAAGGTAGCTTTTAAAATCACTTTGCTGCAAAAGAAGGGTGACAATTTCCATAATGCATGACGTACTTTTCTTTGATTCTGCTTGAGATTAAACTGGCTGTGTGAAGTGGAAGGTGGAGAATGGTAGTGGATGGTTAATGCTTGCAATTTAAAACAGTTGAATGAGTAAATCAGAGTTACGCGAGACGCAATTACCGTAAAGGTAACTAATGAAGCCAGTAATGACTAGAAGTATGGGCCAAATGTTTTCATTCATTAACCTTGCCAATTATTTTTACTGCTTGTGAGATTTAACAGTCTCTCCTTTATCCAACTGCAGTTGAAGAGGCTTGGGGTAAAGCCTGGATAGGTCGCCAGTCTGTCACACGTCAAGACAAAGATGTATGGGACAAACATGCACACGCACACACACATGCACACGCACACACATACTCATTTCTAAGTGCAATTCAGAGAGTGACATTCATGAACGATTCAATTGTTTTGAACAGCACTGAATGGTAGGACTCGAGTCTCCGTTAAGGAGAGCTGTTCTTTGTTTTTCACATCTTTGCTTGCTTACATTGCTCTTTTATTATTCTATTTCATTAAAAAATATATTAATTTAACCAGCGAATAAAAAAATGTAGAAGGAAGAGCTGGAAGTATGAGCACACAGAGGCTCTCCAACTAAAGTCCATCACCATCTCTCTGGTCATTGGCACGTTGATGATCAGGTTGTTTTCCTTATACCAAGCAACAAGCTACTCTATCCACCTTCTGTACAAACCTTCATCTCTATTGGAGATGAATTCAACAGCATTAGCATCTGCTAACCTCATAATTAGAATTTTCAGATACTTCAAAGAACAGTAATATGGAAGTAGAGTGCAGAGTACGAGGTTAAGCATATGTCCTTGTGGGAAGCCAGAGTTGAGATTATCCGTTGCCTTCCTACGCAAATCCAGTCAATCTTCTCCCTTCAACATTCCCACCTGGGATTTCTCCCATTGAGCTGGATTCCTCCAGTAGAATTTATTCCGGGCCAATCAGCAAACAGAAGGAGACATTGTGAACAATGTCATTTTTCTGCGCTGTTTTAGAATTGTAGTCGGCCTGTAACCTTAGCAACAGCAGTCGAGTAAGTCCACGCCCGAATGGTTGGCCACGCCTCCAAAAGCCGAATCAACATCAACAAACTCCTCATTCTGCTCGGCACTTCTGTCTTCGCGATAGAGGATGGTTGTGTACAGTGTACCGTGTTTCCGGTAAGCTTCATAGAGTCGAACTGGTGCATGATATGTGTCACAGCCAAACGTTTGCAACTGGGTAAAATTTAAACAACAGAGTCTGCGCCTCCAGGAATCAATCGTTTCTCAATAGCTGAGGGTCCAGATTAGCATTGAAAACAATGTTGGGAAAGAAAAAAAAAAACTATTTGGCAATTATATTTTCAAATTTGCTGAATTCCAGTGACTTTCTAAATGGATAATCTAGAGGTTCTAGAAATTACAGGGCTCTTAATCTACTGTGACTGAGTACCTGCAGTATTTTATGCAAACTATTTAGTGTAACTCAATCAAGTCTAGTTCACATGACTTTTTGCTCAACATATTAAGTCAGTTTTTAAAATCAGTACCTAAAAATATTTCCTCTAAGTCTTGAGGTGCTACTATTGTACAGTAATGTTGGACTTTGTGAGACTGTTAAATTACTAGAAACGCTTACAGTAGGTCAGACAGCTGGAATGTATTTTCACTCAAACAGTTAAAAGAAGAAAGGTGGTATTTATCCCACAGCCTCTGACCCTGGACGCTCTTTGTTTTTGACAACGTTACGTTTGTGTGTGCCAGTCTGAGACGATTCGACACGCAGAGCTGGCGGGTCGCCATGCGGTTGGTTCAGTCTGCACCGCAGACTGGACTGTCAGAGCTATTTGTCACAGCTGTGTTTAGTGATCACAGTGGCTGTACTCTGTGTGGCCTTTGCTTCTCCCAGACAGAAGATTTAGAACTGGTTCCACCATTGCACATACTAACATTATCTTATGTCTGTATGAGTATTTATTTCCTCCTTCCCAACTTTAGTGGCACAATGTCAAAAGTCTATATTTTTTTTAACACCACTGACCAAATTGGGATCATAAGGTTTCAAGGTACATTAAATAATTAAATTATGGATTCAGCTCTTATTCCCACTAAGACCCCCTTTTTTTTTTTGCTGCTAATATTTTAGAGGGACAGAGTGCCTCTACTCTGCCATTAGGATGTAATTATGAAATCAGACTGATTAATGGGTGTGTAACAAGATCTTGTGGTCATGACAGATCATGTTAAAATGCCCTGATACTCATCAAAATGAAATCTGTCAAAAAAAAAAGCACCAACTAGTTGTTGCCAGAAAGACTCATTCTTGATCGTTGGTGCATCCAAGGGATGAAGATTTAGGTTTGTTAGGTTGACAACTGTTGATATGGCGATGTATTAGGGCCATATTAAGAGCAAAAAATTAATAATTAGATAAAATTACAAGAATAAACTCATACAATAATAAAGTCAAAATAATCAGAATAAAGTCGCAATATTTAGACTTTATTCTCATAATATTGACTTTATTGTCTTACTTTTATGACTTTATTTTTCTGTAATTATCTTTTTCACAATTTTCTTAGCGTGGCCCTAATACGCCATCGTACGCTTAAGCTAACCTGCCAGTTTTCTTAAAACTAGCCAAGTGTCTCTGGTGGTAAGCTTTAGTCAGATTTAAGGGGCCTTCCTGAGAAAATTTAAATATATTTAAAAAAAAATTGTGAATCATTCATGTCAAGATTCTGGATTTCTGATTCACACTTTATGATATTTGGGACTTCTAGAGTAATAATGCCTTCATGGTGTATAAACACTGATTTGGAGAGTTTCAACAATGGCTACATTTTACAAAGAGATAAAACCAAATGATAAATTAGAGAACCAAGAAGCCAAAATACCATTTATTGAATTTAAATTGAATCATGTTACACTTGCATATCAAAAATGCAACCTTCTCCTGTTAGTCTAATTTGTCACTCTGTAGCAGAAACACCAGCAGCTTTTAGATCCACAGAGGGCAAGAGAGAATATTTAGGAGGTGAATAATGCGCAGAAAAATTGATATCACTCATGAAAAACTCAATAGCTTTTTGTTGCTGTCCAATTGTCGGCTGTCCTGCTGTGAGCCAGACACTCGCAGAACAATATTGAACTGCTTGTTTGGTTCGGACGCGCTCCGATTTCATGCTTCAGCCTCCAGCGTTGTTGTTTGCTTTTGGCTTTTGTGTGTTCTAATGAACAGACTATCCATGTTTCCAATGCTTTTCCAAAGCATGTAGGATGGCATGTTAATGACAAAACAAAAGCAGAGACCATTGTGACACTGATTTACAGCCGTTTTATTTAGGTCAGTTATACTGTTTCTGATAAAAAAGAGGCAGACAAAATACCGAACCAGTTGATCCCCGCCTATTTGCGGTTAAGTATGGTTAGATCTGAATTTGAGTGAAATGTAACGCCAAATAAGATATCTGGTGTTTGAGTAATTAAAATAGTCAGTTGTAATTATTTTAAAAAGGCCTCTGTGAAAACCAGAGAATCCACTGTAATGCTTTTACATATAAAGATTTTTAAAAAAGGCAGATTTTTTGCAAGTTTCTCATAGAGTTAACTGCAGAAAATGTTTACAATATAACCACAAAGTACAAGTTTTATATTTTTATATGCATTTCTAATCAGTTTGGAAAATGTGTGCTTCTTTTTCACACTTTCCAAAACATAATGCAATAAAAAAACCTAAAATCCACAATAAATTACTGAAGAACCTGCAGCTATCAACCATGAAGCTCTTTCTCTAATTATCTTTTTCGGCGTTCTGTTGTTCAGCTCTGTGGCTCTTCTCCGCTTTATAAAATGAACTGAATCTACGGGGAAATCCACACTGAGAGTGTTTAACTTCAAAACTCCAAAGAGATATTTCTTATTATTGACCCAGATATTGTTAGACAAACAAGAAAGCGACCAAGTTCTCAACATTATTTCTTGCCTTCCAGAAGCTGAATAATAGATTTAGAAAGACACACACAGTTGACAGGGAGATGTCAGATAAAATATATTAGACATAAATAATGATTAATATTTTGGGCATTATTAATATATTTTTTACACAAATATTGTAAAAATGTAGTGCAAACATATACATATTTCCTAATAACAGAAATGTGCAAAATGCTACAGTTGGTGTTAGAGTGATGCATTTTCAAACATAAATCAGATATAACTTTTCCTTTAATGTTTCTTAAAGGGGCAGTATTGTGTATTTTCTAGGCATGTAGAGTCATTTTGTCGCACAATCGAGAAACTATAGTTGCGTTTTCATTGCAAATGTGGGCAAAACTTTGTTGATTATTCGCCAAGTAAAATAAAAAAAAAACATCATTATGCAATTGTGATGTTTCCATTAAATAAGAAATGCAATTAAAATCACACGTGAATACGATTGTTCATGCGATAAATCATTAAAAACATACCGCGCCATCGTCCTCCCACCACTTCCTGTCTTCTTTGGGTAAGACGACGTTTCCTTCGCAATGACTCATAATGATGTGAAAGAAGCGCTTTTACCAAAATGATATTTCTGCTGTGGAAGCAGAAGTCGGGCAAAATAAACTGTTACCCATTATTTAGGGGTAAAAAAGAAACAAATCTAAGATTGGTCATTCTTCACAGTCCACCATTTCGACCTGAACAATGATCTGATCAGTGTTTCTTTTACTTTCTTGATTGTAAGTAAAAGAGTGAGAGGAAAATAGATAATTCAGTCATGTTTAAATCTGTCTATTTCTTGTCTTTTTTGTTATTTTAGGTGTAAAATATGAGGGCCATAAAACATTTTGTTTTTTTGAAGTTTCTCTGTTTTTCTCCAGAGCAACTTGAAAACATGATCTGGTGTGGTGCTGCCACGATGGAAGGAGGCCTGGAGGACATCCAGAAGATCCATTTCTCAAAGGGAGGGATGAATTTTCTAATTAAGCCACATTATTCGGGGTGCAAGGAAATCAAAAGGCCTGTCAGTTCAGCGGCTCCCTTCAGTTTTACCAAACTGCCTCTTGACCCACACCGCGCAGCTGAAAGCTAAGCTACATGTGAGCAGAATGTCTGCTGAATACGCGCCTGCCTACTTAGTGTCAGGGGGGAAATTAATAGACACAGATGCACCGCAAAACTTGGGATAATCATGTATCCCCTTAGGCCAGCAAGGAATGAGAATCACAGTCTAAATATCTCATTAATTCTAATTCGGGGAGGTCATGGCGAGGTTCTGCCTTCGCGCCGGCTGACGGTTTAATCCGAAAGGCCGCGGAAGTCTTGTTAATGGAATAATGGAGACGGTGACGGCAGCCGTTGTGCATTAATGACTTTTTACATTTAATAAAGATTTTCATTTCGATTGTTCTCGGTGACAACCCAACATTAGTGTCTCTCTGACAGTAGTGGGGGAAAAAGAAAAGACAATTTGAAACTTTAATTTTATTGACTCACATGTGAAGTTGTAAGAAGTCAAACTGGAAAAAAACAAGCCCAAATGTATTATTTTGATCTGAATATCTGTTTACCTCTGACTGATAAAAGAGAGACGTTGACAACTCAGTCTCTGTGAGCAGCATGTCGGATGATGCAACACATTATGAGACTCTTGTGCTTTGCTGAGTTCCACTTCATAATAACTTCAATTCGTTACTCATTCAACTGGTTCAAAGGAAATAACCACGGCTAGCATGACAACATCTGCAATGAAATGTGATCTGCTATTTGGTTGGACCAGAACTGTTTGATATTGCTGACGATGCAGATTTGCTTGTAAAGCAAATCAAGTCTAGGGAACCCCAAAGCATTTCACACTATATTCACACACATTCAAATGGAGATGGTTATAAGATACCCTGTAGCCACAGCTGCCCTGCGGCAGTCTGACAGAAGTGAGACCGGCGCCACCGGGCCCTTGGACCACCACCAGCAGGCAAGGCGGGTGAAGTGTTTTGCCCAAGGACACAACGGAGACGGGCGCTGATTCCCAGGCGAACTCCTGGGAGACAGGTGCTTGTATTTATGTATCTATCAGTGTTCTGCTCTATTATATCATCACTAATTACACAAGATACTTGAATATTTGATTTGAGGCAGAAGCTGACCTCTGACCTGCAGGAAACTGGGATCTGAACAATCTGATTTTATCTGCTATGCATGCAAATAAATCTAACACCTAACAACCCATTTCTCTAAAGTTTCTAGCAGCCCCTTTAGTGGGCTTCCTAAGATGTAATCTGATGTGTGAGGCCAACAATAAACAGGTCCAATGATCTTTTAGGCTGCATTCACACCAGCCTTTAATCAACTCTAGCTCGTTTGCCTATAAAGTCCATCCTGATTTGGACTAAAAATGGTGGACTCTGTGTCTACCTACAAACCTAAGACTCAGTTGGGTTGAACTGAACTCTGGCGCAGTTCAAATGCTATGTTGATGCCAAGCAGACCAGAGACCGTGCCAAAAGCAGGAAATGGATGATAGCGCAGATGCTACCAGGATATCTCAGCATTAACCAACATTCTGGGTAAACACAACCAAAGCAAACGCGTGAGTGTAATGGTAGGAAAAATGGCTCTTATGTCTTTTACCAAAGACATAAGAAATCCTACAAATGCTAAAATCTGACACCACCCCATTTTTGTTTACATTCTGTGAAAAAGGAAATTGCGCTTGGTATTTTCTTTAGAGGTTTTTGTGTCTTTTCCTTCAGTGGCTCTTGGGGCAGCGCCATCACAGGCAAGCAGGGCAACATGTTTTTCAATAGATTTTGATTGTTTGGCACAGTACAACAAATGCTGCAGTTTTGGTCCCCATTCTAACCAAGTCTACCAGACTATCAGGTGTGAAAACACCCTAAAACATAGAAGAGCCTTGTTTCCTTCTGACTGCCTCACGTTGTTATAAACTGCTATGGTCTGCACTAAAAGTTATGGGTTTGAGGTTTCAAAGCTAAGATAAAACCTTAAGGTTCCCAAACTGGACACTATTCTCTTCATGACTGCAACCTTAAGTCCGAACCAAGGACACCACAAACCTGTTCAGCAACAAGGGACAGCCCTGGCAGAATCCAACCAGCACTAGGGACAAGACTGACTTTGTGTCAAGAATGTAAAGACAGCTCTTGCTTCTGTTATACAAGGATTGTGTAACCCTAACAAACACCCATGGCTCCCCATATGCCCAGCAACATCCCATTTCCAAGAAATGTCTCTGTTCAACGTTTCCCCAGATTTAAAAAAAAAAAACATGTTGACTGGAAACTCAAACCACTCTAACATCTTCAGCAAGTCTTTAGGGTAAAGATTTGAGACAAACATTGTTTCTCTTAAATCTAAGGTTAGACAATTGGTCAGAGTCTTCTTCCTAACACCCTTAAACAGCAAAAATGTTGGTGTCTTGATTGGAACACACCCTAGGGTCTTCTTACTTTTAACCAGAATTCACTTTTTCAGTACAACTTAATATATATATTTTAATTAAATCCTTGCACATCTGCAGCCTAACTCGGTTACCTATAAAGTCTCTTCCAAAGCTTAGTCGATAAAGTTCTCCACCATGAAGAACATACAATGTCTGGCATCTTCAGTCCATGTATGCATTTTGTAAAGCTGATGTACTCCTACATGTGTGTTTTCAATCACAACGTTAAACATGCTGCTGTTGACTCTGTGGATTTCCTCTCATGTGTATGAAGGAGAAAATGTGTCTTTCATACATCTAAATGGAGTTGGAAAAAGATAAGGAGATTAGAATAAATTTCATTCCTGTTATCAAGGATGGGTTAATCCCAGCAGGAACCCCAGGGGCAGATGTGTTCCTTTAGAGCGCTGCTGCTCCGAGCCCAATCAGCATCCCCCCTACCTGGACCAACCCAGAATACTTATCTCATCCAGCTGACTGCTGCCTTTCTACATGCTCTCTCTGAAATCTTATCACGGCCGGTTTGCTTTGTTTCTAATGGAAACCACCATTTTTGTGTCATTTGAATGGTTTTGGTGTTCTTGTCCTTCCCCATCTGCCGTGTTTCTGCGATATCATCAGAAAGGTAAAGGTCTGCATGCTGGGTCTCTGCATATGATTGTTTCTTCACAATCAATTTTTCTTTTTCTTGACAAAGGAATGTCATATTTGGCATGAAGCGTAAATAAACATGTTTTCAGTGCGAGTGGATTATGATTGGGGAACATTACTAGAAATGTAAAATTAAGGCTGGCCAGTATGCCTGAAAGACTTATCCCAATAAGCGTTTTATATCAGTCAATATTGATTGAGCTGTCGATCGCGATAATTATTGACTAGTCCTAGTCTTGTTTTAAATAACTGAAACACTGAGAAACCTTTCCTGTTTATCCACAGTTTTCATTCCACATCATTGCTTATCTTTAAGCCGGTATGGAGCTCAGTGAATATTATATATTGAATATTCTATCAGTTGTATTAACAGTTGATATTGATCACATGTCTATCACAATATATATTATTGATTTATTGTCCAGCGGGAATGGCGTGAAGCGGCAGCAATTGGCAAACACCTGCTGAGCTTGTTAAGCTATACCACACTGAATGTAGTGTTAAGTTCTTAAGAGTCCTCAGACTTGATAAAGCATTACACAGATTTCGGCCATTTGCTATTTATTTCCGTTTTTAATAAGTGGAACATCTGGTAGTACATAAGCAAGTACTTCAAAATATTAAGACAGTAAATCATGAACATTAACTATTTTATCTTAAGCAGGTGGAATGAATTTAGGACCAGTTCTTGTTGAGGTGAATTTGCACAACACTGACTGAAAGGCTGTTTTACTAAAGAATGCACCTGTGAATTTAGACTAAAGGCAGCTTTGTTTCTAACAATGTTGTTTGACTAAACTTTCCACCAAGGTTTTTGATCATTTCATGCATGATTTTGTAAATGCATAAAACATATGTCTATTTCCTAATGCCTCTATGATCACCCTCTCCTCGGGTTCTATGGTACCCCCTTTAGTGGGCTTTCTAACCTATAATTGGCCGCTCATTGTGGCAGCATGTTGGAGAAGCTTGGTCACTCTAGTTCTGATTTGTCTTTTTGTCGATTTTTATTTATATTTTTCTGATCGAGGAACTGCATGTTTGGACAATTATTCATTCTTTTTGGTTTTGGATGCTGTACAGCTGGAAGGATTTTTGCTCTTCATCTTTAACTGTGTTGTTATGACGCTTAACCGTGGCAACAAGGCATTGTTGTCACTCTGTCATTGCATACCGTTAGCATGTCATGACAGTCAATGAGGCTGTCATACAGCAGCAGCAGTCTTCAGTCAGAGGACTCTTCAGATTCGTTGCAAGACTGACTTCTACTGGACGTTTTTCCTATCACCAAACACAACTCTTGATATGAGTTATAACATTTAATGTCCCTTTGGGATAAATATAGTGTTTTGTTTGAAGTTTTTTTTCTTATGATTGAACTGAATAAATTACCTGATTTCTAAGCTTATTTTTGTCAAGTCTGGACCAATATAACATGAGTTATTTGTGTTGGGGCAAAACAAATTAGCAGTTCTGTCAAAATGAATCCAGTTAGCAAGATAGAGCTCAAGCTCTGTTTTTGTGAATGCTATATAAATTTTGTTTTGTTCCACTAAATCCACTGCACAGACCCAAGCAGCAGTCCAGCCAATTTATTGGCCAGCTGGAGCCCAGGATATTGTGTGTCGTGTTCATGAAGCGGCCAGAAATAAAACTCCTTTACTGTTTACAGCTTGTTATGCATTCCCCCCTAAGGCAGAGGAATTCATTAAAGCAGGAAGTGTTGCTCAGGCAAATTTAACTATTGTTTTCTGTAGCACCACTTCTTGGTAAATGAATTAAACATTAAACATGTCTTGTAATACGATTCATGTCCCTTGATCTTTTCCACATTTTGCAATGTCGCAGGCACAAACTGAAATGCATTTCATGTGAGAGACTATTGCATATTTGTGAAGGGGTGGAAAAATAGTATATGGTTTTCTAAATGTTTTTACTAATAACAGCTTTATACCTCTTGCCCACCTACACAGGTGCTCTGAAGAAGTTTTACTTTTTCTTGCACACAATGTAATATATCTAGTCTATTGCTAGCTATCTTTGCTAGCTAGCTATCTCTATCACTAGCTAACCAGCGATTTAGTCTATCGCTAGCTAACTATCTAGGCCATTGCTAGCTAGCCATCTCGTCTATAGTTAGTTTTCTATCCAGTCTTTTGCTAGCTTTCTCTCTACACACAATACATGAATCTACTTTGGCATAAAAAAAAACAACCTAGAAATTGTGTCATTTGGTGAAGATATTCAATAAAAACAACATTTCTTAATAAAAACCAATAAGTTTCTGTTGGACCGTTATATTCTAATGAAGCTGGAAAAAAATACTAAAAGTAAAACATCTGCTTTCATGTGTGCTTTTACTCACACATGAAGAAAGAAACGTCTTATTACTCTAATACACACCTGGAAAAATGTCAACTTTACTTCTTTATTCATTCTGGTACAGATACCCTCTGACAGAGGATTAAATATTCAAATAAAAACTTAACTTGAAGTGAAGCCAGAGTCTAATTTATTTGGCCCATGGAAACACAGCTCAGGATCCCCCCACAGAGGTAAATGGCATCTCAGATGACCTCCCTCCACAAAGCAATCAGACGGGTCACATTTTAACTTGCGCTGCCCGAGGCAGTATTTTTATAGTTCTTTTTTGTTTGTTTCTTTTACATCTTCAGAGAGGATTACAAATCTGGCACAAGGCAGAAAGATTAGGGAAGAATAATTAATTGGAGGCTCAGCTGAGAACATTTATGTATAATTACATAAAGTCATTATCTGAGGTTATTGATCACAAATGTCAAAATCCAGTGGAGACAGAGATTCACTCGCACATTCAATCAAAAGGGCCTGATGCTAAATTTATAAAGAGACCAGAAATAGAGATGAGAGATAATGCGACTGCTTCTATTCATAGGGAAAGGCTCTACTGGAGCTTGGCATATTGAAAAATAGGGAAAATTATAGCTACCCAACAGAGAAGCCTATATATTTCACAGTGAAGAGTTGTAAATTATGGATGTAATGATATGAAATGGAATTTCTCAAGACTAGTGTAAGGTTGCAAAGTTCATGACACGACACACAGCCAACTTAGACGTGCAACCAACCTATTTTATTTCTCCAAAATAGTTACCTGGGACACACAACGAATATAAGAGGTTGGTTATTTTTTTTGTTAAAGTTGTCATGGTTTCTTATTGTAAAATTTAAAGCAATAAGCTCCTGGACAAAAAAATGATGCAATTTTCCATTCACGTAAAATATGAATTTTATGTTCATCATGGATGGTGACACATCCATGACTCGTCATGGATGTGTCACCATTACTGCAGATGAGGCTCCAATCAGTCCATTAATCTCCTCCTTCATTCCACTCTATTTTAGGAAACCAAAAAAATGACTCCCGGCCTTATTTTCATTTTAATATTAGTCTTTAGCTTTTAATTCAGTTTGACTCTTGTGCCTTCTTTGTTCATCTCTGTGTTTAGTCATTTTCACTCAGCTACTCTCTTCAGGTTTTCTCCCATTCGACCAATTAGTCCGGCTGGATCCGCGTATCACTCATACATCTTCCCCAGAAGTTTAAAGTCAGTCAGATTCATTTCCTTCTCAGCAGTTTTTCAATTGTCCACCTCCTCTATGCCAGTTTTTCCTGTGGTCCTGTAAATCACAAACCCTTTCCAGTTTCCTGGTCTTGGAAGTCTCTTATTATCATTGGAATCATAAGCCTAAAATACCTTATATTAGGTGTCTTTGTTTTACAATAATGACTTATTAAAAATATTATCAACTTCCAAATAATCAAAAATGATAGGAGCATGAATTACAGCAGTGAGAATGATGTGGATGCAGAAGGAGAAGGGAAAGGTGTTTTGTTGGACCTTATTGATTTTCTGTGCAATTCATTACCAAAAGAGCAACATAAGCAACATTCAAAAGTGGAAATTTCTTGCTTCCTTTTTTCTTGTTCCTGTCCCTGTCTCGTTATGCTCTTGAATCCAGACTGTCCAAAGGCAGTCGTACCTGATTCTGTTTGCAGCTCAAGCTGAAGAAACTGAAGAAATTCATTAAAGTGACTTGTAACGATTCTTTGGATGAACTGACCAAACAACGAACCAGTCAAAGGAGACAGACAGATTATTAACCATAAGGTGCCCAGGAAACTAATGTAATTCTGAGAGAAAGATTTCTTCACACACACTGCAATAGCATAAAATCTTACCAAGTGTTTTCTGCATATTTTCTAGTGCAAATATATTATCACAATTCAAATAAGACAAGTAACTTTCAGAAATATATAAGAGCTTGTTTTAAGTCAATTGTTGAATACAGATGAAAAAGTCCTAGTTATACTGGGAGATTATTCCACTTATAACATGAATCAGATGTTGTCTTATAAGTGAAATAATCTACCAGTGGAACTAATACCTTTTTATTGATATTAAGAAATTATTGACTTAAAATTGTCTTTCTTTCACTTTCAACAATAGAACAATGAGTTCTATTGTTTTTCTTCAATCTGATATTACCAAAACTTTCAGAAAAAAAAGTGACATTAAACTTTTTCACAACTTTTCTTCCTTCTATGATACTACTACTAATATTAATAGATTATTATTTTTATTTTACTGTCATTTCAGCCATTTGGGTTTTTTTTAAATACATTTATGTACTATATAACTCAGATTATGCATTATATTATATGATATCTGTTGGCAAGGATTCACTTTGAAGCCGTTTGCATATTTGCTCCACAGCTCAAGGCAAAAACTACCATAACAAAAGCCTTAACATAGCATTCCTCTCCTGTTCTTTTGGGAGGTAAAGGTAAGTTGCCGCGCTTTAGTAAACACAGACCTCGGAAATGGAAACCCGGTGTGTTGAAATTGAAGGAAATTGCTTGCCACTAAGCAGGGGACATATTTTGATATTGATTGCAGCCTATCGTGTCTTTTCAAGTAGATTAGCTAAATTACTCTCCCCATAATTGGGGCTTGCACTTAAGCAGAACGCCACTGTGAGGGAAGATTTAAAATTCCATTAGTGTCAGTGACAGCAAGGCAGAGGGTTTAAGACGGGTCTCGTCTGATCAGCGTCCAAAATGTTCCAAGGTAATTGATGATGGAAAAATTAGCCTGCCGCTGCAGGGTGATTGATACCAATGACTCTCTAATTACAGAGTGGTGCCTGGCACTCACGCATTGTTGGAAAAATCCACCTCTTTTTCTCTCCGCTCAAAGACCGGATGACGGGGGATCTTAATTTTCGTTTATAGACTATGTATGTGGTCTTATGATATAATGGATCCTGAGTCGTTATTAAGACTTTCAGGTCCCTTTGTTTCCCTTCCCCTCTCTTTATTAATAACGCCACCTAATTTGAACTCATTGTGTCAGAGAAACTGGACTTTTGTTATCTTTCAGTGCGATATCTGATTTATACACATATCTGAAAGCTCTTCATTTTTTCAGTGACTCTAAAGATCTATTGAATTGAAAGCCATGGACAGGTTCTCATCTGCAGTGTTGTGAAAAAGTGTTTGCCCCTTTACATATTTCTACTGTACTTACTTTTTGTCACACTTTATTGTTTAAAATTTATTTCTTTTTTCTATATCAAAGCTATCAAAACATGTATTTTTCCAGACGTATTAAAATAGATGTATTTCACAAGACTGCAATGGAAACACGTTTTTTTGCATCACGACTCACATGATCAACAGCCGGATGTTACTACTGGCGAACATCACAAAGACGACGACGACAGGAAGTGGCAGGAAAATGATGGTTTGTTTTTCGTTTTTTGGACCATGTGCAGCTGGTTTCACCAGATCTGTCACAGGATCCCAGTTAAAAAGTTCTGTGTCATTTGAACGCCTTGCATCCATAGCTCTTCTGTAAAATCTCGTCGGTACATCAGTTACTGCCATGATTTTTAATGACTTTGCGCGTGAACAAGCTTATTCATGTGTAATTTAAATAAAATTTCTTATTTAATGGAAACGCTTCAGTCGTGAAATGGTTTTGTAGACATCAGCAGGGAAGATTTGCGCACAATTGTAATGGAAATGCAGCTCTGGTCATTGTACTGCTTGATCTAATGCTGTACTAGCAACCTTTAAAACTAGCAAAAAACATAACCCTGGGAGATTAGCCTGAATGCTAAAATAAACTTTAAAACATAAAATGTTCAACATGTATTTCAAATAAAGCCAACAAATGACATAATAACATTAAATCCAATATAAATCAAATCCAGAGACTACAAGAAGACCAGAGCAGAAGCCTGTGACAAGCTAGGTTACTAGAACATACACTGTAAAAAAAGAACTTAGGGGGTTATTACATTAACAAAAGAATATCATGTACTTTTAACACAATAATTTCATGTTTCCAATGAAACCGTGATAAAATCATGTTGGATAAACAAGAAATTCAACAACTTCACGTTTTTGAAATGTAATCATGTTGAGATAACATGATTCATTATAGTCAGACTGATATTGTGCTGAAGACAACGAGCGAGATCACGGGAGATCACGCGAGATTATGGGAAATCACTTGAGGTCACGCAATTTAATCATTTTGTGCCCTGGAAAACTCCAGCGGCAGTTATGAGAAGACTAAAGTTTCCTGGCAGCATTGTGAATATATACTGTATATCCACAATGTTGTGCGCTAACATCACATGAAGCGGTGGGTTTCTGGCAATTAATCAGCGTTTCTTTACCATTTGCACCATTTTCTGCTTCTTCCATGCTTGTATCAAAAAAATTGAATTGAGGTTGTCATTGCATTTCCTAAAAAATAACATGTTGTTTTAACAAAACAATTTTATGTTTCAAAGGCAAACGTGATAACATTATTTCAGATAAACATATACTCAAAAATATGAACTTCGAAGGTTATTACATTAACAAAAGAATATCAAGTACTTTTAACACAATAATTTCATGTTTCAAACGAAAACGTGATAAAATCAGTTTGGAAACTTTGACATTTGGGTACTTTTGTTTTATTAAAGATTATTTAATTCCTTGTATTCAATGTCATATTACCATGATTGTAAATATATCAGTTATGTTTTCAGATCAGAGTATTTTCCCCTTTGGTTGCAATACTTTGACTTCTGTGTATCAAGCAAATATTGCTGTTGCAAAATACTATATTTTGTTTTGCTTCAGTTGGTCAGATTTAAATTGACAATAAAATCAAGTGATTTTAATATATACATGTATAT
>CAEFZX010023480.1:0-12659 GCA_903066825.1 Alfaro cultratus | reverse complement strand
GAAGCTTATTGAAACAATGCCACAGCGAATGCGGGCTGTAATCAAAGCTAAAGGCGGTCCAACAAAATATTAGAGAGTGTGACCATTTTTTGGTGGCAACCTTTTTTTTTGGCCAGGCAGTGTATGTAGATTTGGGAACTTTATTTTGGACCAAAGTAAGGATCCATATTATTATTGCTGATGGACATAAGGTGGCTGACTTGGAGATCATTCGTCTTTGCTTTCACTCAAAACCCCTTCTTTAAACTCAGTTCCAGATTACTGATACATACTTTATGGACTACTCCAATCAAGCACTCTAATCATTTGCTACGCAATCCTGTTAAATATGATGTGACATTCTAGCATATTGTAGAAATAATAAAACGAGCATATTCATATTTGATGCTTCTATGGAGCAACTACAAGATAAAACTTTTGGTGATGTTCTTTAGCTCAGTCTGTTCAGTCTCTCCAAAATGAGCTAAGCGTCTTTCCTCCGACTTTCATCTTATTAAAGTCTTTCAAACCACCTAAGCTCTTACTTAATGACTTGAAGAAATAAAAAAAAGAAAAGCAGGCTTTTACTTTACACCTAGCTGTGATTATGAAGCCGAAATTAATATCGTTACTCAAACTTGAAAATATCACTAATCCTTTTGATATTTAAATCTAATGCTGTAGGAAAATCTTTTGTGCCATACAAATGCCATTTTTCTGTCTTCCTTTACTACAGTATACTACAGTCCAACCTATTTTAGCTAAAAATGCATCAAGAAATCCACTGGTGACAGAATTAACTTGACCAGCACTGACAGGTGACAAGATGCTTGGAAACTCAAAACTCAAATAATTTCCTGATCAGTGAATACACCAAGAATATGTCCTAACATGTCCAACAAACTGCAACATATTTGGTTTGGAAACTGGAACTGAAGGAAGGAAAAAGCTTGTTTCAGTATCAGAGAGAGAAAGTAGGTAGGCAGAGAAGGTAGGGACGGTGAAGGAGGAAGGAGTACAAACTGAAGGTACGAAAGGAAAAAATAAAGGTACAAGAAAAGGAGGAAGAAAAGATACAAGGAGGGAAAAAATTAGAGGAAAATGGAAAGAAAGGAAGGAAGAAAGAAAGAAAAGAAGGAATACAAATTGAAGATACAATGGAACAAAAAGGAACAACAAAAGAAAGAAAGGATGCAAGGAAGGAAATAAGATAGGACACAAGAAAGAAGGATGGGGAAATATGAAAGAAGGAAGGAAGGAAGAAAGAAAGCAAGACAAGGAAGGAGGGAAGAAAAGAAAGACTGGAAGGAAGGAAGGAATTGAAGACATAATGGAACAAAAAGGCAAGCAACAACAAAAGGACTAAAGGATGCGAGGAAGGAATAAAGTAGAATACAAGAAAAAGAGACGGGCGAAAAAGAAGGAATAAAAGATGAACACAAGGAAGAGAGGATTTGGTATTTTAATAGATGAGAAAAGGAATAAAATCAGAAAAGTGTCTTCTTTTTTACTTATTCAGACCTGGAAAATGCTGAAGTCAAATTCCATACTTTTCCAGACTGCATAGAAACCTGGCATTAGCTTTCTAATTCATGCAACATTTTCCTCCTAGCAGAGCAAGGGGCCACAGAGCTCCTCCCATGCCATGCATAACTTTGCACATACACAAACAGAAGCCCTATCTGGACCATAAATAGATATATAAATAAACTAGACAAACATCTACATTCTGTAGGCCAAACGTGGGAGTGAACTGACTGAGCATGACCCTAAAATAAAAGAGGACGTTCCTCATAATGACAAGGTGATAAGGCAGTCATGGGCTCAGCTGGGAGACGACCATTCTGGATTTACACATAAACAGCCCTCTGACCCGCAATACACTGGGGTACTTCCATTCTAAACCAGCTGCTTCCTTATGTGGGTGTTGAGCTTGAAGAGATGGAGGGAAAAGGAAGGTGAGGGGGATTCTGTTGAAGCATCAAGCTCTCCACCACCCACACACAATCCCAAATCGAGAGCTACTTCACTTCCAAATGGGAGAGCCTGGCAAAAAACGAAAAATAAAAAATAAAAAAAAGCGCGCACACACACAGCCCACATGAACTGCCTGCAACCATAACACGCCTCGAAAACGAACAAGTGTCGCTGGCCCACAAGCACCGGGCTCTCTGGACCTGAAAATACAGAACTGGTGTGGGAGCTGAGTGTGTGTAAGTGTGTGTGCATGCTCTGAGGTGGAGAAAAAATATAATCAAACAAGAGAAAAAGGACAAGATGGATTAAAGAGGGATGAAGATTAGAATAAAAACAAGGTTGGAAGATTTCTGGATGAAAAAAAAAAAAAAAACGAGCAAAAGAAAACAAATATTAGCATGGCTAAAAAAGGAGGAGAAAACACAGATGCAATAAAGTATTTTTTAAAAAACGCATTAAAAGGCTTGAAAGGAGGATAAGAGAAGAGAGAAATGAAAACAAAGAGCATGCAGAGTCTGGTACTCACCTTGCCGCCTCCAGCAGCTCATCCTTCTTGTATTCACCTAAATGGTTACAGAAGATCATGGTGTCAGACAGTTTCCCGGTAATGCACATCAGCCACACTGAGACACACATGATTGAGCAAACAGAACAACCATGAACAAAAGCACATGCTATCTATGGGGGGAAGACACCATCTTTCCTATTTCTATTTAGCCCCCCCACTCTGGTTCTCCGTCTCTGCCATTCTCACTCAGTGCGCACCCCTCTGGCTACGATGTGTTGCCGGCAGCGACCACAGCACGTTCATTGTTTGGGCGACGAGCGGCGGACCGGCACGCGCGCTGCCTCCGTGAGTCCGTATGTCAGTCCGTCCCTCCCGTCTTTAAAGCGTCGCTGTGGGGAGTCTCGGCCGCTGCTCATGCTGCGTCCCATTGTCCCCCGCTCTCAGTCATCTGTCTCCCCGTCTCCCTACATCTGACTACCTTTGTTTTTTTTTTCTCTCCAGTGGACTCTGGGGGCGCAGTTATCATTTTTTTAAAGAAGGGAAATAAACAAACCCCTCCCCCTCATCTCCCTCGCCCTGACTCCCTCTCCATCTCCTGCCTCCCTGCTGCTACAGTCACAACATTTACACCTTCCCATATGTGTCTCTCCTGCCGGGGACAAGAGTAGGGGAGACATAAGTCTTATCCACAAATGATCTTTTTTATTCATCCATTTATGAAAACAATAATAATCAGGAAGAAAATGGAAGATTTTTTTATCATTATTATTTCAATAGAATAAAAGAAAAAGTCCTTTTGTCGAATTGTATACTCTCTTTTTATTAGTTAGAAACTGCTTGTGTAAAAAGGCAAGTTAAACAAAATAACATTGATTGAACTATTTCTTTAAAACGTTGCTAAAACAGGAAAAAGAAATTTCCTGAAGCACCATGGTCAAATTGTTTTCTTGTCAACTTATGTCAAGATATGGGCGGGCAATTATCATATCATTTATCATTTAGTACTTTGATTTATTGCTGTCTCCATAAATTTCAATTATGCAATCTGAAAAAGTTCAGATTACATAATTTATACATTAAGCAATACACAGTAAGCCCAACAGAGAATAAACCTTCATAGAGGCAAATAAGGTAGTGAACAAAGACATCTGGAATGACGTACACAACTGACATGTTAAATTTCAAAGCGATAACATAAATGTTATCGCTTTGCGATAACATTTTAAATTCATATCGCCCTCCCCTGTGTCAAGATTAATCCAACCTACTTTGATGTTAAACGGCAAAAAACATCACACACAACGATGCGTATACTTTAAAAAAAAACACACACAATCAAACTAAACTCAACTGACTCCTACCTATCATGAAATTTAGTAACATTGGTGTTTCTTATTCAGGTACAATGATGACGGGAAAAGAAGGTGTAACGAACCATCAGAGTTTTTCAGCAGTGATGAGGAGCATGCAATGGCTTCCTTCAATTACTGCTTTGGTTATTTTTACTGGTGCAAATAAAAAAAATATTTCAACAGTACAATAACACAATACACAACTTTACATATGAATTCTTATTGAGTTAAACATCAATATTAAAAATTCATTAGTTGCTAAACTAACTATTAACTATTTACACACTGATTTATTTAATTGTGACACATTTGGACTTCCATAGATTTTCTGCTCATCATTTTGAAATCTATTCAGTTCTATGACTAAAGACAGTACGGACTGTTTTACTGTATCGGGGTGGACAAATTTTCCGTTATCTTGACTTTTTCTCATCGTTATTAAAACTTTGATTTATCGTTATGACTGCAGAGTATGATGTTTGCAAATCATGAAAGCAATATAATGTTGGGATTTTTAAAATATTTATCCTATTTGGTATCATAGAGCAATAATAAGCATCAATGTCTTTAAAAATTTACTTAAATGGAGAATATTTTGAGTTGTTTGGTGATAAAAATGCAATATTTAATGTATGTGGTGGATTTTTTTTCCTTTGCCTGTGAGGCAGTGACTGCAGTAAAATGAAACCACAACCAGGCCATTACCAAAAAAAGACTGCAGGTAGTTTTTAGACATAACTTTTTAGCACAACTTTTATTGTTCTCAAAATAAATGTTGTTGCTTTAAGGCTCCTCCCCCAACCCACAGCTGCATGCACACAGACTTGGCAGATATTACACCGGATGCCCTTCTTGGTGCTACCCTCTTGATTTTCCCCAGGAAAACTCAGATTAAAACCGGAAATCTTCGAGGCAGCAGCCACCTGCTCCGCCACCCGAGCCACTGATGCCCCCGTTAACACAATAAATGCCACCTGTTACCATATATTCTTCTGAAATGTAGTTGTTATTTCTGTGCACATCTGCTGTTTTGTGGTAAAAGAAACTAAAAAATATATAGCACTGATTTTTCTTTAAACTTCAAATATTTAGCTACAATGCAACATATTAACCATAGCAGAATACTAACGCTATCATAGAAAATTACTAATTTTGATCATATTTGATCTCATGTACTCCAGAGAGGGACAAAAAGTGATAGAAACGATGCAAAGCTTTCCGATTTCACACCAATTAAAACTACCACTGCAATTTCTACTGAAAAATTAACAAGAGGGCATTTATGAATCCAGAGCTGCTTAAGTCTCAGGAAGAGCCATAAAACATAAATTAGAAATAGAATCGAAAACTGGAAGGGTGAGGACAAGGTGCTACGGTATGCTGGAGCTAAATGAAAGGAGGATGGAGAGGATGGGTTTAATATGTGAAGCAGACGGAGGGGTGGAGATGTGTGATGACCGAAGGAGAGAGGAGAGGTTACCAGCGAGGGGAAAAAGTGGGGTAGGAGGATGGAACAAAGGATTACAGATGAAAGAGAGAAGGGATGATTAGGGATCTGGAAGCTGACATGCATGGATTTGACACAGTATAATTGGTGTAACAGAAGCTGGAGCTGAACAGGGAGAGACAGAGGAAAGTGGGAGAGAGAAAGGGGGAGGAACAGACAGAACAAGAAAAAGGTCAAGACACTAAATTTGACTTCTAAGCCATTTTTAAGCTGAGAGGTTCAATTTCCCATAAGTAAACCGACAGCCTTTGCATCAAGTTGGATTACATTTGTTATGCAAATCATTCTCCATCTCACTGTCAGTGATGTTTTTCTCTGACACAAAACGATTGCATTTAACTTTTCTACATAATTGTATATTCACCGCCACAATTTTATTGCCAATCAAATTACATTCTAAATAAAACTACAGCCTTGGAATCCAACTCCAACGCTTGCAAATTCAGAGAAAATACAAAAAAATAAAAAATAAATAATAATAATAAAAAATCCAATAGAAATTCACCTGCATTATGTGCTATTAAGTGGGCAGCAGCGGAAAAATCTTGTTGGAAAAACAGATGTTTTGTCCTTACAATAATTACAATTCTCTATTTGTCACCTGAGTAAATATTTTCTTAAGTTTCTTATTGGTTTCATACCTGGTTTTTAAAAAGCCGGTGGCTCTCTCTCAATTATAAAAATGCCTTCAAAACCATTCATTAAAAAAAATCAATTACACCATCTTTTCAACTCGAGTCTCAAGAAATTATGTTCTGCATTCCGATTAGAAGAAACTGTTCATATTTTTTAGAGATACTCAAAGTAGTTATTTTACCATAGATGGAAGTTTTAACAATAAATGTTAGATAGTTTTAGAAACTGATAAAACCCGTGCATTTTAGTTTTTGCAGCTGAGTCAAAACGATTTCCACTCTGCGCATTTAATGTGCACTTGGTGTTCGAACCATTAAAACAGGCTGTTTTAGGTGTTTTTAGATGGATTTCAGCTTTTTGTGGGAGATTGTGATTCCTAAACCTCATGAATACCAGAAATCTACTGTAATTCTTCACAATATGCATATTACTTACACTGATATGACAACAATAAATACAAAATATACTTTGCAGCCCTAATTCTAAGCAGTCCTTTGTGATGTTAATATTAGCATTTTGTGGTGCTGCAGTAATTTCTTCATTTCTAGTGGTATCATACACCAACTAAACAGCAAAAAAGGGCTGAGACAGATATGTTGTTGCTGTCTTGCACTTTAGTCCTTCCCCACTAAACATGGATGAAGAGGAGAGTGAATTTATAACTAAAAACAAGACTGCCATCAAGTCACCTCCTTTCTGATTTGCTTATCATTTAATATTTGAGTAACGCCAAAAAGGAAGAACATTTATATTATTCAAAGTTGGTGAGACTCTCTACAATGTTAACATGGATGCAAGTTAAAAGGGCAAATTAAACATGTTTCATGACATTACAAAGGTAAAAAAAGAAGCAGAGAACGATGTTAGGCTCTTGCTTCTTTAAAACCAGATTGTGTGATAAGAGCCTCTGAGTCACAAGTCATAAACCGCATGCTAATTTAAGGATATTAATTTAAATTCTAGGTGCATCACATTGAGAAGTAAATCATATGCAAGTGTTTGGTGTTCCACATCGCGTAAAGGTGAATTTTAAGGGGTATGGAGGAACATGTTCCAGAGAGGTAAAGTGTGTGTGACCCCAAACAAAAGACGCAAGGACATGTTATAGCCCAGGACAGGCCAGCAACCCTCTGAATGATGATACTGTGTGTGAGTGCGTGTGCGTAACTTCCTGTAGGCATCAGCAACCATAATTTAAATCCCAGTTCTTGTGTAACGAAGGGCCTGATTGTGAATTTCCATATGTGAATCTGCAAAGGTGAGCTTTTATTTTTCATGATCTTACAGGCAGTAAGGGCCTAGTATACAGTGTGTATCAAGCAGCTCCACCAGAGCAGATGATGCTCGCTGAGAAACAAGTAACCTCACGGCCCAGCTGTCTGCTTCCGTGGGTTAGTGTGTGTGTGTGTGTTTCTAAATCACACATCACTTATTCTACAAGCAGTTTATCTGCTGTTACACAATGACCGGCTCTGAGTCAGGAGATGACCGATGTACTTGGAGCCGCAGCAAGGTCACAAGAGCTGACGTTGTAAGTGGATCTGTGTGCAAGCAGACCCTTCAAAGAGAAGGAGGGAGGGTGAATAAATGGGGGGTGGATTGAAATTTGTGAAAGACTGTTGTTTCAGCACTAACCTCTTACATCATGTGATTAATTGCTTCACAAAAGTGCACCAAGGAGAGCTGTTCTGGATTAATAATGTGTTTTCTGGTCACCACCTCCACCTTCTCATTTGAATGTAGATGCTGGCCGCCACTAAAAACCACGTTGTGGAATTTATCTGAGTACAGCAGCTAAATCTCCTTAGAGAAACCTTTTGTTCAGTGCATCCAGAAGTTAGCCAGGATACGTTTGCTGGGTTTCCCATTTTTTATTCCTGAATAAACATTTCAAGGACTCGATGCGTCTGTGGAAGCTTTAGTAAAGAATCATCAAACATTTCTTGGTCTCTCTCTGGTATTATGTACAGCTGGTTGTTTTAAAATCTTTGCAACAAAATGCTTAGTTTGACTTTAAAGAGAGGTAGAGAAATTTAAAAGCAGCTCGAACTATCTAAAATATAACATGCCTACTTGAAAATCCCTACATTTAGTTGAAAATGTGTTTTTTTGGGAAATAGTGGACTTGATAAATGTAAACTTTAACATAGCACAGCAGGTGTAGATATGTTCAAAGCCAACCAAAGATGAAGTTCTGGAGAAGAATCTCTGGAACAGAGCCACGTAAAGTTACAGGACATTAGCAGTCAGATGCGCCAACAGCTAATGTTTGTGCAGCTACAGGTAAATGGTTTAACAGGACTGAAAAAAGTGTATCCCAAAGGAAAAGAAGACAGAGAAGGCAGTGAATGACATGTTATTCACTGTCAAGAAGAAGGGCCAGAACAGTTCAGTCATGTGGAGGTATTTTGGCTATTTAAAGTTGGACAAACAACAAAATAGTGTGCCCTGCAAATTAGGTTGAGCACATGTTCCGACAAGGTCTTTTTATACCACTGATTTGTTTTATCACCTCAACCAGTGGCATCTGCCAGAGCAGGCAAAATGTAAAACTTTACAATCCCAGACAAGAGTGAGTGCTAACCCCCTATAAACACCCAAACACAGAGAAGCAGCATTCACTTTTTTTTCTTTTTAATCATGTAAAGCACTTTGAATTACCCATTGCTGAAATGTGCAACACAAATAAAATAACCTTGCCTAAAGGCAAGCAGATGGACATTAGACATTCCCTTTTAATTATACTACTTTCAGGATAAATTAACCACTCAATGAGAAGTAAGGCTACAAATACATTTGTCTGCTTTTGTCAACCACAAAAGCATCGTCTCTTCTTTTGCATACAAATAACTAAAAACAGCTATGTTTTTTTTTCCCTTTTTGGACAGATGAGCTTGTATAAGATTAGATCATAGCCTAGCAGTCCTGACTGATTCACATGAAAGAAGAGTCACGCAACCAATTTCCTACATTTGATTCACAGCAACTTTCCAACCACACCGGACAGCTCAACACAATGAGACTCCATAAAATCACAATCGAACCATTAAAAAGATTTATGGCACGTTTACGTAGTTCTCTTTCTACAAAAGATAGTCTCCAAATTTCATGATAACTCAATATTTCCAAATTTATCCCACTTGAATTACACTAAGAATCAATTTCAAACCTGCAGAATCTTGAAAGAGGATGAGTGGTGCATATGGATATGTCTTTTATACCCACACACTCAAGTCCCTGTCTTCATTTTCATGTAAATTCACTGAACTTTTATTTTAATTAATTTTATTGTCAGTCTACTCTTGCATAGCGGCTGACCATCATTCATTTTGAGTTGTGGAGCTGTGTAGCGTTGCAGAAAACTAGCCAATTTCAGCTGCAGGAAGAGAGCCCAAATGGGGTGAGTGAACTCTGAAAACGCATCTCACACATAATATAAAAATACATATTATTTTTGTTTAGCCTCTTTTCACTAGGCCATTCCCTTTTTCTGTTCCTTTTAAGATAGCGAAAGAAAAATCTGTCTGGGTTTGTGAAAGAGACAGAGCATCTCAGGGGAACTAAGACTGGGGTTCATTCATCACAGGGGACCAATCGAACGGCAGTCCTCATGGTAATCAATGGGTTTGTCTCAGATAAGGAGCTGAAAGCAACACAAATTCACTTTCTCTCCGTCATACGCACTTAAAGGTGTGAGACTAATCTGTGCATTAGCAGGAGGGAGCTTTCACAGCGGCTCTTTGTGTGCATGATTTCCATATGCTCCCGTCAACCATCCCTTTTCTTCCAGTTTCTTCACATTCACTGGAAGTCGCATCAATTCATCTCTTTATCTGTCAGCCAGACCAGAAGGCATCTTCATCTTCCCTGACATTGTTGTGTTCCCTCTTTTGACATCAATAAAGGTTCTTTCTTTT
The DNA here is from genome assembly GCA_903066825.1 of Alfaro cultratus. Lineage (NCBI taxonomy): Eukaryota > Metazoa > Chordata > Actinopteri > Cyprinodontiformes > Poeciliidae > Alfaro > Alfaro cultratus. Next base: position 2,783 of record CAEFZX010023480.1, on the reverse strand, counting down.
CATTGGCGTTCTCTCCATCCCACAGACGCCCATGGCACCTTTAACTACAGTATCTGATCATTTTCCGCCCGAGTTCGTTAAAGAGCGCAGCCCAATTTTCCTCTGTGTTAAATCAGTCTGCCCACTATGGACCTCTCCTCACAGCGTCAATTTCTTTTTCACGTTATTTACAACAGAGAAGTGTTTGCTCATGTCGGGTCCTCGCAATCTTGGTGCCGCAGGAGAACTAAACCTTCATGGAGAGACAGGAACGCAGCTGCGATTAAGTTATATTTGTTTTTGTCGCACAGCACCAGCAGCTTCTATTGAGCTCTGTTAGTGTATGAGGCAGCACAGGGTGGACACAAACTCTAATTGATTCCAAGGGACAAGAAAAAATCTGTCTGGCAGGAGAAAAAAAAATAGATTAGTAGATGTTCCAGCTGTGACAAGATGACAGGGATACAATATAAAAATGTCTGAGAGCCATTAAATACTCAGAGGACACATTTTTCTTGACCATTTTATACCAGCTAACATCTCCTTGAAGACAACCTTTTTGTGTTTCTGTCATCTGGAACTTTCTCCAAAAGTTGAAAAGATAACCGTGACCATCTAATGGTAAATTCTTGAGGAACAAAAAAGCTAAATTAAAGTTGTTTATTTTCATATTTTCTTCATTCAGATGAAGTTTCAAAAGACATTTTGAACATTTAGTCTTAATGGTCGCATGAGAAACTTATGTGGCAGAGTTCAGTGACAGCTGGGGGTCATCTTTGGTTTGGTGTCACATTTTAAAGTTAAGAAACAGAATGCTGCATTTTGCACTTAGTTCTGCATATAAATATTGTAAATTCTGCGGGAGTTTACATATAAAAACGCTGCATTTGTTCGGTACATGTGCTATTTAGTGAATGTTAATAATTATGTTTACTTTTCCTCTTACTCTTACGGTGCAAATTCATATACCACAAAAATTGGCAGTGGCACATTAGTGGTAAAACAAAACAAATAAGTAGTTGTAGCTGATCCTGAACTTTGCTAGTGAAAACAGTTTTGAGTTTGTAAAAATTGGCAAAAAAAATTAAATAAAAATACATCAGTGGCAAAAAAAATACATATATTTTCTAATAAAGTAGGGTTTTTTTCTGACAAATTAGCACATTATGGTCACTTTGTGCTTGGGTCAGGAGTGTGTCACCACCTTGTGACTAAAGAAACAAAAAAAAATGCATGCACTGTTACCTTTTCACAAACTTCAACAAATGTGTTTAGGTTTAGGTACCATTTTGTGATATGTGAGAACAGCATTATTAAAGTGTCAAGGTTGTATTGGAATTAAGTAAGCAGGTGGAATAACAAAAAATGAAAACAATTCTGATCTGTTTACTTGTTCCAGGCTGCTTCAGTATGTGGAACCTTGAAGAAGGCTGCAATATTGTAAAACACAGTCACACTTTTTGACATATTATTCCCAAGTGAATCCTGGACCTTCACAGGTCTGTAGAAACCAGTTATATAAAATGTCACATTGATGTTGTCTTGCAGTTTCTGACAGATACTGAGCAACCCTACAACCCCTTGTGTCTGTCTAAAGCTTTGCATCAAAGAGAGAGAAAGTCGTCCTCATCTGAAGTCTATTCTCTTAGATCAATTCGGAGAGCAAAAAGCTGAAGTCCTGCTTTGTCAATACCAATTTAGAACGGACATCTTGAGATATGCCAGCTCTGATGTGACAGTCGCTCTGATTCTTTCAGCTTGAATGAGCAGCTGTAGCTCAAAATACGACGTCTCTCTTTGTTGTCATCCAGATTACTGTGTTTTCACTCACTGAACATTTCAGTTGTTTCCACAGCACTCATAAAAATACAAACTAGTTACACATTGCTTAATCAATTAGCTACCCAATTCACAATCAACAAAAAACCTAAGCCAATAAAACAATAGAATGACAGAGAATGGATACAAGAGTCAATCTGGTTTGTAAATATATAAGGTATACATATCAGCTAGAGAGAAACTTAAATTGGTCAGACAATTATAAGAAGGGAACTTAAGAATTACAAAATGGCTGCAGATCTGCCAATTGAAAAATATGACATCTTAACTGATAGAACCATATGAAGTTCAGCTGGATCAGCTCTGCTTGATGACCAAACGAGCGGAAAATCAAACATTTGATTTTGCTTCTCCAAATCAGTGCTCACGCCATAGTAGACCAGGTTAAAAATTGGCAACTGGAAATCTACCATAAAAGTTTGATTGGTGGATCGCTAAAATAAGAGTTTTTCAAATTTACCTTTTTGTGTGTGTGTGTGTTACTGTCACTTTAAGTAAACTTACACTTTATGGCTACTGGAGCAAAAAGTTTAACTTGAGTTGTGGGTCTGGTATAAGCATGAAAAACTGTGGATCAAGAAGAAATACTTCTCTGTGTGTGTCTGAATGTGTGTGTTGACTTGGCCTAGAGAAGAGAATTGATTTTCAAGGCGAAGAAGCAGCTGATCTTTGAATAGCAATATAGGTAATTAAGAGGAGCTAATGGACTGTCACTTTTTTTGGTCTAATTTCTCTTCCGAGTAAATATTAATTCCATAATTTTGTTCACTCCTAAAATCTGAACACTAACTGTTCACACAAATTAATATTATTAATTTAATAATGGTTTGGTTAGTCCGTGCTAACACGGACTCTAAATTATAGAGTCCGTGTTAGCACGCCCGCACATACATACAAACCTATCCACAACCGCTAACTTACATTTTGTTGCAGTTTGGGCTGGTGCGGTTCATCGTGGGTGCACA
>CAEFZX010023475.1:0-27959 GCA_903066825.1 Alfaro cultratus | reverse complement strand
ATACAGTATATATTTCTGGAACTATATATATATACATATATATATATATATATATATGTATATATATATATATATATATATATATATATAGTTCCAGAAACGTTTTGCTTCATTCAGATGCAGCTTTGCATACCTTCAAGACCTTCTCCTGGGAACTCTTCGGCTTCGTGTCATGTGACCCTCAATTGTGCCGTAGAGCACAATTCTCACAAAATGTCTGATTTGACATTTTCATTCTCTTTTTTTTTTCCAATGGTTTGCCTATGTTTCTTAAAACTGGTATCTCACTGATGTTGGGGCTAGCCGGTGAGTAGTGAGTACACAGCATGACGGAAGTGCACATGTGTTGTTTGAAAAGTAGTCTGACCATTCGGTGTCACCCCCACTCACAATAATGCATCAGTATTCTGAATTGCAGGTGTGTAGGCCTATTGTGTGTGTACTGCTGACTGTAGGTGTGTCTTTCTGTAGTGATTTGATGGTTAGACAATAATAAGATTCAATCTCTTAATAATGATTGTGCATGTCAGTGTCATTAGCTGGTTGGTTTTGCTAATGTTTTACCATAAAGAATGAAGAATAAAACCTTTAAATCCCTAAATATCGTACTACCCTTCATAAAGCTTATAGATATTTGATTTTGTCTGAAACCAAGTATTTCATATTCAGAAAGAATCATTTCCTCACGATGATCCACCAGGTGTGTCCTGACTACACACACATTGAATTAACATCAGATTGTTGTTGGGGAGTTTTTGTTTGCCGTCGGCATTAGCTTGGCTCCCTGCATGCGTTCCTAAGGTGTAATGTCAATCTTCTTTTGACATCACATCTGAATAAAGTTGAGCTGAGTATGGTCTGAGCTCTGTTAATTCCCTGCACCTGTTGCACACTGCTCCAACCTGGATATTTCCCTTCTAGGACAGTGTAAGGACACCAGCTGAGCCCCAGCCATATCAGAGCACCAACATATCCCAGTGGTCTGCTGTTCTTGTCACTCAGTCATCTGATGGCTGTAGATATTTATGTTCAGGGTTTGCTGTCATGTTATAACAATGCATTCTAAATGTGAGTTGAGCAAGATGGCTGCAATACAAGCTCATAGTTAGTCAATATTAGAACCAGATTCTTTCACCGTTTCCTTTTGGCATTACCATGCTTTCTTGAAATAAAAGGCACTGATTTTATATTATTTATAGTGCATACATGTTTTTTACTCCATTCATGTGAAGTTTCTCTATTTTGCCCAACACCGGTTACTTGGTGACTGAAGGGCCTGTTCTGTCTGAACAGCTGCTGCCTCAGACTATGAAATCAGCGAGATCTTTTGGTTCAGACTTTAGCTGATTGTATTCCATTTAGTGTGATCATGGATTTGCATTCACTTTGGTGTTACTTGAGATGTTACACTAAGTCAAACAGTTTCATACATCATCTGCTCTCCACATGGCATCATCAATCTGTCCTAAACTTACCCAATCACCTGTAAAACAATAACCTGCTCTCAGACATAATCTCACCTACATTTCAAAAACTAAGATATAGCAGAGAAGAAAAGAAGTGTCTTCCATCTATATGGCTTATGATGAAACATAAAGCACAAGATCAGTCAAGCACTATGCACAGCGCCACCAGGTGGCAAGTTTAGCACATATTTCATAAGGATCATTTGCATAACTTTTAAAGTTACGTTTTTCAGACTCCTGACTTTCAGATTAATGGTTTGAGCTGCACAGTAAGATGGGAATGATAATGAACAAGCAGTTTTCACTACATAAAATACTATCTATATTTTGTCAGAAATTTTTTAACATCAACATTTTAATTTGTTGTTTTGAAGGTCTGTTTCTTGTTCCCCTGTAAAGCCCTCACATTACTCTGTGTTTCAGGGTTAGTGTTTTTGTAAAGGACTTTATTTAAAAACACATAGGTGGTTGTGTATTTATAACTTTTATGTTTCTCCAAGCAAGCAGTTTTTTCTTTTTTTATTTCCAAGTGACCATCAGGACCAGATAAGTGAGGCGCTCTGATCAAATCTAATAGTCAGATCGCCAGTTAGGAGTGTGCATTTGTTATATCATTTATCGTGATAAATTCCTTATCATAAGATTTTCATTTATTGTTGTGACTATAAATTCCAGATAATGATATTTATAGACCCCTAAAACTGTTGGCATTGTCGATTGTTGGAATAAATGCTTCCAATTATCACTTTTATTTTTAGCACAATAGTAACACAAGATATTGTGATGCAACTTGAACTATGTCTTGCCCACTGATGCTGGTTGTATAGCAGCCTGGCCTCTGTCAGTGTGTCCCAGGGGGGCTGTGGCTACAGTGTAGCTCACCGCCATCAGTGTGTGAATGTGTGTATGAGTTGGTGAATGACTGACTGGTACCAGCATGGAAGTTAATGTATAGGAGTTTGTTCGAGGTTTGCCTTCTATTAACATGTCAGTTTACCTATCACAAGTATCCAGAGCTATGGCATCATCATCTGGGGTCTTCTTGGTCATTTCTCTGCCTTTTTAATTGACTAAGATGCTGCTTCAGGACAATCTTCAAGACAGAGTCGGGTTCTGAATGTTTCAGTCCAGCGTAGCTGTTTTTTAACCTGGTGCTGTCCAAACATTTACTTAATCAAATATGGGATATTAATTTCTTTTTAAAAATGTTTGTGTGTAGAAAAGAACAAAAAGTCAGCCTTGGATGCAAGTTTTATGCAGTTTTTCACCCACAGATCATCCAGAAGCCCACACATGATCTGAAGCAGCAGCTTGCCAACTTCTCCAAGCGTGTTGCTGGCAGCGTCACTGAGCTCATCCAGGCTGCTGAGGCAATGAAAGGTATGTGCAGCTCAGACCTGTAACGAGAACGAGATCTGTTCTTTAACATTGAATGACGCTGATGTTGCAAAAGTCACTCACTGTGAAATAATTTTCAGCTTTAGGGTAATAAGAATAAAACACTAATAGTAAAATGAATGCAGGGAAATTTCCTTTGGACAGTTCAATAAAAATAAATGATTCTTTAAATGATTTCAAACACTGTCACTCACTGACACTACCTGCATAAAGCAGCACAATGTTAAGCTCTTCTGCAGGCTGTTTTTGTGTTGCTCAGCATACTGCTGCTGCCTTTTCTAAAACTGCTTTCTATACCTTGTTTGAGATAAAAAGAAATCTGAAATTCTGCTCCAACATGAAAACAACTGCTCACTTTTCTGTTAAACATACCCTGAAGCTCATCAGGGAAAAGCCCCCTGCTTTTCCCTGATGAGGGAAAAGCATCTGTTGGACTTTATTAATTCTCTTTATCTTGAGGAGTTTCTAGTATGGGATAGCTTGTCTCATTCCCAGAGAAGATATTGTTCATGTCTGGAGGAGTATTAAACATGAGCTCAGCTTTCTTATGAAGCATAAGTATCTTTGGAAAGAGTAAAGACTGACATTGTGTTTGGTACAGACTGAGTCAGTGTTATTTTTGTGTGCTGTAGGCACGGAGTGGGTGGACCCTGAGGATCCTACTGTCATCGCAGAGAATGAGCTGCTGGGAGCCGCAGCCGCTATCGAAGCAGCTGCCAAGAAACTGGAGCAGCTGAGGCCAAGGACCAAACCCAAGGTTACCAGGCCTTTTACAGGCCACAGGCATTCACACCTAATTTGTTAACCTCACCACAGGCTGCCGGTCACCATGCATTACAGATCTTATGTGCTGTGAGCTCTGCTGCCTTTTCATACTTTCCGTATCAAATTTATTTAGAGCTCTATTTTCTTGAGCAACTGGGTATATTTCTTAGTAGTTTGGCCCTTTACTAAAGACATGGCCTTAAGTTGTCCACTGGTCTGAGCCAATATATTTCTCATCTGTTGATTTTCCTCCTAATTAACAGGAGGCGGATGAGAGCTTGAACTTTGAAGAGCAAATTCTGGAAGCAGCCAAGTCGATTGCAGCTGCCACAAGTGCTCTGGTTAAAGCAGCTTCAGCAGCTCAGAGGGAGCTTGTTGCTCAGGGAAAGGTATGCCAGCACCAACACTTAAAAATATAACTATAGTCAACATCACTCTGGTTTCCCTAAAAACAAAAATATAGATCAGCCAAATTCCTTCTCTTCTTGTCCACTTTAAAGCTATAAAATCTGCTGATGTTTGAACTGCTTAGAACACTAATAAATCCAGTATAACTCCAGTCTGTCTGATATTTTCAGGTGGGAGCAATTCCAGCAAATGCGGTGGATGATGGGCAGTGGTCTCAGGGCCTGATTTCAGCTGTAAGTCAGCTATCTTCAACTTAAACTCAGATGGTGTAAGACATTCTCTGTAAACTGCTTTGTCTTTGGTTCCACTCGATCATTTAGGCCCGGATGGTTGCTGCAGCAACCAACAACCTGTGTGAAGCAGCCAACTCTGCGGTCCAGGGACATGCCAGTGAGGAGAAGCTCATTTCTTCAGCTAAGCAGGTGGCGGCCTCTACCGCTCAGCTCCTGGTGGCCTGCAAGGTCAAGGCTGACCAGGACTCACAGACCATGAAGAGGCTCCAGGTTAGCATAACCTGTTAATGTTTATGTATTAGAATACACATTCTGTCTGTATGTTGTAGTGTGGGTTTGCCACACTACAACGTGTTTATGTGAGCATGGCTACCAGCCAAACTCACATAAACACAACCAAGGATAGGGTTCTTGTAACTAAATAATTAAAGCTGGGTAAGGAGGAAAAAGGCAGATGGATCCATGGATTATTTTGACTTTCAAACTTTCCCTCCTATGATAGATCTGAATATTTACTGTGGCTCCATGTCAGGATAGATCTGATGGGCAGGTTGTTCTACAATCACTACATGATTGTAGTCAATAACTGTAACTTGAGTTGCCATTTAGTAATAACTGCTCACTGACTCCAATGATACTCATAATGATAGTTGGCACAGATCACCTTGAAGAATTGAATGAAACTTTGGTCAAAATTCCAAATTGAGATTGAATGAGATCACCTTTTAAGGAAGAGTTGTTACAGATCTTCTGAAGAGCTTTTAGAATGAGTCCATCTGTTAAACAGTCACTGCAACAAACCCCAACCTTACCTATGGTCTGTTTATTAAATACTTTACTAAGTCACTGGTATTGATCCAGACATTTCTTGTCCATTTTAATGTGGCCATGAAATATCCAAGTGGGATATCTGTTCCTGGTCAGTTCATCCCTTTCTCAGTTCTGTACCTCCATTTCCAACCCATTTGTCACTATTTCTTAGCCCTTTGCTATTGTGAACCAATTGATTTCCTGTGGTGGCAAAGTGTGTTTGAGGAATTAGGGAAATAAATTGTTATAAGAATATACAAATCTTTTATACAAGATTTCATAAACCCTTACTTTCATTCATTCTGATTCTGATCCCAAATTGGACAATTTGACTGAGTTTATGGTTTCTTTATTTAATCAGTATAATAATAATTGTTCTACTGCTGACAGATACTATGTTAGTATTTATCTAGAAAGTTTGTTCTAGGGATGAGTAATTAATTCATAGAATATTACTTAAGATCTTCATTTGCAAGTGGGTATGAAATCTAAAGCAGTTATAAATTGGTGCATGTTTGGAATGAAATGTCTAGTGGAAAGCTAATACCTCCCTCTGGTTATTGGCTGGATATAAAAAGACAACTCTGTGAATCTTTAGGCTTCACCCAGGCACCACTTTAATGTATTTCCAGTATTGATTCCCTCTTGCCACAAATCACCTGATGTCTATAACATGTGCTAAAGGGCTTCAGTGAAAAATAATCAGAATTCCAACAACCTCGAACTTGTATTATTAGCAGTGAGAGTGACTGTCATTTTTGTAAAGAACTGCTTCAGAGGCTTCAACATTCAGCTTATCATCAGTCCAACTGGAGTTTGTTTTTTAATCTGTAACTAAGCTTGACAGAGCTTCTCTAGACTCATCAGGTAAGCAGCTAGCAGAGCAACCAGTAGCTGAACAAATGGAACTGTGTGTAAAAGAATCCTTTAAAAGCCCTGACTCAGTGGTGGAAACACTGTAGCTCAGCAGGGTTGTTCTGACCTTTAGCTGTAACCAATGCAGTCACTTGTAAATCACAGCAGAAAGCACAGGTATCTCTTCCCCCCTCATCCATCCAAAAATACTATCTTTAAGGCAGTGTGTACTGTGGCCATGGAGTTGGGCTTTCCCTGACCAGCTCATATTCTCTGATCCAATCAGCGGAGGCTTATCTCCTCCTCGTCTGAGCCTGCAGCTGCCACCATGGTAATTCCCATACATTTACGTCTACAGAAGCACTGGAAACTATCCACCTATTCCTTCCATGGCACTTGGGACTGGAAACATTAGTCCTGATCTATGATTACACTTAGAGCATTTGCTCTTGATGTTACTTACCATGCTGCTTCTTAAGGTTGTAACTGCACAGTCCTTTGAAATTGAATGTGGGGCAGCCTCTGATGGTGAAGACATAAAACTGAAGACACTCAGTTTTATGTCTTCTGTTCATGGAAGACATAAAACTGAGTGTCAATAATACTCATAATACAATTGAATTGTAATTTCAATGTGTCTTATTATTGTTGTCATAAGTGAATTGGCTTGTTTAACATATTCAAAAACTCCCCAAACTACTGAAAATTGTCCCCCATGTGAAGGGGCGTGGCCAAGCAGCTCTCGGCGCCCCCTGCTGATGGGCTACATGGCACATTGTACAGACCTGAAATTTCTTGCTAGAACCCCCTATATCAAGAAAAAGTCTCTTGGAGGTGTGGCCTAAAATGCACAGGAAGGATTTTTGCTTTCACACACCTCGAACTTTAGTCAGCAAACTTGTCCTGGAGATTTCAATTTATTAGATTTATATTTGTTCAGTATGCAGTTAGGGGATGGAAACAAGAAAGTTTCCATCATCGTTCTTGTGATGATGGATGATTGTATGTGAGGAACACAGTATGTTTTATGTCAGTCAGAGTAGCAGCAACATTCCAACCAGACATAAACCAGCGAAGAAAGTGTTAACCACAAGTGTTGAGACCTCACCCAGCTGACTGGCTGCTTTCAGCTCTCACAACCACAAAAGGGAAGGCTGCGATGTCTGAAGTGATCTGCCCAATGAGGGAAATGTTTAGCTGTCAGTGTTGCTCTGTTTGCTTTTTAAAGCTGGCCTTCAGCTCTAAGCAGGAATCAGACTCCCTGCACACAACTGGAGCTCTTCTTCCAAGAGTTATTGTCCACAGTCTGCATGAAGCCTCTCTCCCAAAGTTTAATGTTTTTTCTATGAGTCATTGTAGTAACAATGCATCTGCATTTGTTGTTGTCCACCATTCCTAGATAGTTCCACCAAAAAAGTGTTTCAGTCAGATTAAAAAAAATCTAAATTAGAATTAAAAAGTCCAGGTGTGCACTGTGGTGGCGTAGGGGGAGGCCAGAATGTGTGTATGAATCCTGGGACCTTGGTCACGCCGTTACAGGTTAGAGTCCCAGCTGGATGACCTTTGCCTTTCCCCTCTATCTCTGTTATGACCCCAGGTCTAGAGAATCAGGGTGGCAATATAAAAATGAGTTCAGAGAAAAAAAAGTGGAGCTTAAAATGGTCTATTACAAAAAAAGGTTTCACTTACGAGAGTACACTTTAACCTGTTTAACGCTAGACTACACTCAAAACACCCCAAAAGAAAATGGTCAGGGGCTGTAACACTCTAATTGCCCACTTTCTGTCTGACCTCACTTAAATATAGGCCACTAGAACCAATAAAACCTTTAAAAAAGAATTAAAGAGTCCTAAATTGTTTTTCTGCAGGCTGCTGGAAATGCTGTGAAGAGGGCATCAGACAACCTGGTGAAAGCAGCGCAGAAAGCAGCGTTTGATGCTCAGGATGACCAGGCTGTGGTGGTCAAGAGTAAGATGGTTGGAGGCATTGCTCAGGTAAGTCATGTCAACACAGACTGAAGACCTTTTTATTACCATATTAATTTACTGAATATGCCTTGATTTAAAGTACTTACACATGTTTACAGTATCTGAAAATGGAGCTAAAGGAGAATGTTTTAACCTTGTGTCAGTCACTGCATGAGTATTGATGTTCTTGGCTAACTGTGTTGATGCCTCCTGGCTAAAAGAAGTTAGCATTCATTTCAAGTCATTTTACACCCCAGGGAAACAGAAAGTTGTGTGTTACTGGCTCAAAGTTCTCAGTAAACCATCACCGTTAAGAAGCAAAATCATAACTTTAGAACATTTTTAAGTGACATCTACACTGTTGGGAAAGTTTTGGGATTTCAGTAATTGTTTATTTAGTACTATATTAGCTTTCATAAGCCTAAGCTCAAAGCTATCCTTATAAGAGAATAAATGTTCTCTAGTTTCATTTTTGATCTATGAGTTTGAAGCTGCTCTGATAACCTCCGGTGGATCTTTCAGATTATTGCCGCTCAGGAGGAGATGCTGCGGAAAGAAAGGGAACTGGAGGAGGCAAGGAATAAGCTGGCCATGATCCGAAAGCAGCAGTACAAGTTCCTCCCCTCAGAGCTGAGAGAGGATGGCCAGGACCAATGAGAGTGTGGGGGGAAGGTGAAACAACCGCAAATCAGCTACGCAAGTCATTGTGAAACGCTCAGGACCTAATGATTCAGATCAGATCAGTTCTAACAGCAAGTCAAACTCCATGTCTGCAGTAACATATCTGAATGCTTTAACAGTAGAGCAAAAATATGCTAAATAGTATATCATGATAGTGATAACTGTTTGCTTATACTGAGACATATGCGTTCATGTGATAATTAAGTTATGTATGCTTCTAATTCTATATGTTTATATTCCTTAGAAAGTGAGTCTTTTTTATGCTTGCTTTAGAAAGCCGTACCAGTTCATTCCTCTGCCCTTCTCTCTTGGACTCTGTTACATCACATTGCTATGAAAATGGAATATTATGTCAGGTTTATCCTTCAGTGACAATCTATGCAAAGTTTCTTAGCAGATTTTTATGTTTTATTTTTAGATATATTCTAAAATATATATATATGCATTTTCTTGTGTCTGAACACACTTCCAAAGAGTCTTGATATGTAGGTGGTAGTTGGTAATAGTCGTTTCTGCCATTTTGTCTGAGAATTTTCTTTTTACTGTACAAAACTATAAGAAAAATAAAATGTTTGAATTTTATAGTTTAGAACAAGACTATTTTAAACAGATTAGTTAAAAATCAGTATTTTTAAAAGAATAAAATGTGTTCAACAGATGTGATCCTTGAGTTAGTATTTAGACCAGGATCTGATTGGAGAACTTGTTGGTGTAATGAGTATGAAGCCATATATTTAATGTCCAAAACTTCCACATCAATCTGATGTGTGTTGGTCCGATGTTTATTGATCCATTCCACTGAAATGTGTGCCAAACATGTCTGCCAGAGGTGACACACACATCTGGACTAATGCGCTCATGTTCAGCTGTTTTTAGAAACATACGTCATTGTTAAGAAGAACAACATTTGTGCTTAAAAGATGTCCTCTCTTTCAAGTTAAGTATTAATGTTTGATGCCATTTGTTCCTAAAGTGCAATAATTTCATCACTCTACTCAGTAAAAGTAGAAGTAGTTTTATTTCCTTTGGAGGGTTTAAAACTAACCATCCAGCGTGCCATGCATAGGTTTCAGTCATTCATCATTCAAACCTTTTTTAAAGACCATGATTTGATTTGACTTATTGTTGGAATGCAATATTGTTGCAACAATATTGTTGGAAGGTGAAAAGTATTTCTACCCAATGGCACTGTCATACACAATAAAGCCTATTTTCACTGAAATTATTCACATCTGTTTCTTTACTTTTTTCCTCCCATTTAAGACGCAACTTATCCTCTGACTTCTTCAAAGAAAAACTTGCTTGGAAAATTACCAATGAAAATCCTGATATCTTTTAATTGTAAAATGATTAATATAGTGAGCCACATCCTGTCTCTAACATACCCGTTTCTTTTATTCAGTATTTCATGGCACTTAGTATTTGTTTTTACTGTATGTCTCTTTGATGTTGGGATTATCTCTAATCACAGGCCACTGTAGTTCATGCTACTCTCCTATTGAACTCTAGGGGCTTTGAAGAACTCAGTTCTAATAACTTCAGTGGATTCCCATGTGCATCATCACAATACTGAGGTCAGGCATGCTGTGTGCCTCTTGTTTTTGATTCTAAGTTGCTGTTCTCCATCCTATTATTATATCTGCTTTTCACCTACTCAGTTGATAAAGTGATTCTTTTCTATTCTCACATTTCAGCAAGGTTGAGGTCGGAGTAGGCCATGTGGCTTAATGTTTGGTTTTGGATGGAATAAATTAAAAAAGGCAACGTTTTTGTTTGAGTCTATTGTCTCATTCAAAAACCAAGTTGTGTCCAGATTTCCACCACCTACATGCTAATCGAAGGGAAGCTGTATAATTTGGAAAAAACGAAAGATGTCATAAATGAAATAAGAAAGTGAACAGCTGTTGGATCTGTGACTGCCACTAACACTCTGACAACTTAGAAGATGGCTAAATAAAGCATCTGTTGCTACAATTGAAGAAGGAAGTTGATGCTTTTTATTAGTTGTTGCAGTAGTGTTTTTGGACTCAAAGTTCAAACTCTGAGTTTCAGATGTGAAAATCCCTGATCCTTGGAAGCTCCAAGGTGTCGGCTAAAGATCCTTTAAGACCTGGAGGAGAGCGAGCCAGAGGAATTCAGCACATTTCATGGAGTTTGGACAGAGATCTGTAGAATATGGTGGCCTAACATCCTGTAAACACACTCACACAAAACACACATCATCTGTAGGATGTATAGAAGCAGAACATTTGCAAAAAAAAAAGGTTAAACCCCTTAATTTCTTTTGATATTTTATCAGATTAAGCTCAGATTTTTGGGTTTAAATAAATAGTTTACCAACATGTTTGACTGAAACATGTTTTGAGTGACTTAGTCAAAGTCCAGACTTTAATTTTTAATGTTTGAGAATATATGGAGGGAGCAAAAGATTAGGGTGGCATCAAAAAGAAATTATCAAGGGACATGATTATAAAAATATGTGATGCTGAAATTTAACGAGTGACAGAAATAGAGTTTTTAGTGATTATCGGCTATAATCAACTTGGAGACAACATTAAATACATAGGAAAAGACAGCAAAAACAATAGGAATTTTCTATAGGCCTAGAAGTATAATCAATTATAAGGCTTTACATATAACTTGCAGTTCACTTATGCTGATATACATCATTGTGTGGAATTACGGGGTTCCACACATAAAGCAATACACCAATAAATGATAAAACGAGACATACGAGTCATTAATAACCTCTATGTATGTCTTTAGGATTTTATACAAAATCCTAAAGACATAGCTACTGGCTATTGGCTATTTTATTCAAATCATGAGAAATGATTTGAATATTTTACCAAAACAAATCTAAAAAGTTTGATTTGTGTTTCGCCCAGCTCTGTCACTCTAATAGCTTTAAATAACAATATTAAAAACAAGACCAATGGACTCAGAAGTCAAGGCAAGAATAAAGTTGTGGAAACATTTCTATATTTACATGTACTTTACAATGAAAAGAGAACGGGAGAATTGGACTGCAAACCAGCCAAGGATCGCATTAATCAGAGGAGCAGCAAAGGAAGGTGTGGAGTTTTTCAGGATGTAAGATGTGCAGCTGTGTCTCACCCTGAATGATGACACATCAGACCTGTTTCATTCACACACACAGTGGGCAGCGCTGGCTGTCTAAATATGGACAATGACTGGTGCTGAACTATGTGGTTGGAGCTGCTGTAGCTGTGGGAGGGGTGGAGGTGGGGGGTGTCCATCTGAGAGCTGAACCAGAGTGTCTCAGTAGTCTACATCCTCACAGCGGGTCCTGTCCTCCTGTCTGTCTACATCCGGATAACCAAGTCCTCTTCTCTGCTCTGCTGAGAGCCAGGCAACAAACGCAACCATGGAGGCCATCAAGAAGAAAATGCAGATGCTGAAGCTGGATAAGGAGAACGCGATAGACCGGGCAGAGCAGGCAGAGGTTGACAAGAAGGGAGCTGAGGACAAATGCAAACAGGTGGGGCCAAAAAGGCAACTTAGTTTCACACCAAAAACAGCATCTTCTCTTACACAGTCTATGGTGCACTCTTTGCTGAACATAGCATAAAAATATTAGTGAAGAAATGTTGCAGAAAAATACCTCCTCTATTAATCTACTAACAAAACTGTTATGAAAGCAAAGGACAGAAAGCTGAGTGTGACAGGTTTCAGATTTTAAAGGCTGTAGCTGTAAAAACAACAAAGATCATTTTAGACTCTTGAAATCCAACACTTTGACGTTTGACCCTACCCTAACACTGTACCAGAAGATCTTGGAAGCACCAAAATTCAATTTCTCTCATTAACAAGCAGTTTGTCAGAGACACAAACAATTCTCAAAATTTGGGGACTTTGATGTATTTATTTATTTATTTTCTTCTTAATGAACAAAAACCTTCAAATGGTGCAAGAGATTCAGATTCTGGTTGCAACTTTTTTATCCATTTATTAAAACATAAATCTCAAGACATGAGATTAGAGCCTCATCACTAGTTTTGAATTATCATATTCTGGAGGCTCCGGCTCAACATATAATCATCTTTGAGATAAGATTTTACTGACTGGAGGTGAACAAGCTGCACACCTCATCCTGTTTCTTCATCCTTAGAGTTCATTTATAAAGTTATCTCTGTAGCACAGATGACAAATTTAAATCAACCAACAAATCATTCTGCTAAAAAAAGGAGTTGGTCACTGGCTCTTCCAGGTTGGGTGTCATCAATTTCTATCTTCTAAATTCCAATATTACAAAGTGGGGAAAAAATAATTGTTTTTAATTTTGTTTCTTTATTAAAATATGAAATTTAGATTCTACATACCCATTCAATAAATTAGAACCTTATTAGAAAAGTGAATGTATTGACTTTTAATTTATTAACATTATATAGATAAGAAGTTACTTTAGGTAACTACTCTAAAGTAGGCTTTGTTTATGTTAATTATTATGATTTCCTGTTAACAACTAATGAAAATATGACATTTAAATAATATTTATAATATTTCACCAGATCAATAAAAAAAACTATTTTTAAAAACACAAATGTAGATTTAATGAAAAGTATGTGTAATACTGATGACTAAGTATCAAACAAAGATTCTAAAATTAATATTTTTGTTAACTTCTACAGATTGAAATAAGAGAACTGCTCTGTTGTGTAGGTGTGGTGTGTTGTGCTCTATGGATGAAGCTGATTTCAGGAGCTTGGTGAGGGTCAGAATATAAACTGTAAAATCAAGAACTGCTTCTAGACGAGGCTGTCTTCATTAGGGTTTTTACTGTGGATGAGTCTGCTGCCCTTTCATATCCTGCCAACATTCCTCATTAAGACACCAAGATACCGGATTTCATCCTCGAGGGAAAGATGATTCCCACCTTGAAGCAGCAAAGAGAAAACAAATCCATGGCCAAACTTATTTATAATTTGTGACTGAATGGATATCAAATGATTATCTGCTATTTTTCTTTAACAATTCAGAAAAAAACTGAATTTTGTGCATAATACAGCTGCATGATCTGCTCAACAGATTCCCCCAAAACACTGACATCAGTCACACCTGCAAATGGCGTTTCATTTTCACACATTATTAAGTTGAAAATATTACCAGTTTTAAGAGCTCTTGGCTAGGTCATGATTAGCTAAGTTCCATTCTTCCAAGCATATCCTGTCAAACTCACTGCACTGGTTGTGAACAACCTTGTTTTTTATCAATGCTTCTGAGTCAGTCTCCAGGTTCTGTCACCCAACCATCCAGTACATCATCATAGATTAGCCTGCAGGTTCTATAGAATGAGTTGGTAGTTTATATGATGTGTTTGTTGTTATAGGATGTGTTGGGAATTTAGAAGATGATGTTTGTTTGGTATAGGAAGTGTTGGTAGTTTACATCTTATGCTGGTAGCTGATGTGTGAACATATGAGCTTGTGATGAGATTAACATATACAAACATTGGTTGAAATACCTGGAACACAAACATTATTTGTTTTATTTATATTCTCTTTTTATGTGGACATCAGAATCTCTTCAGGCCGATAGATGAACTGACCCTCACCTTCCTCTTGAGGCAGGACAGCTCCTAGCACCACTGAATGATGGACCAGGCTATTATGTTGTGTCAGTTTTTGTTGAAAGGTACCATGATGGTTTAAGCCACATTCACCATCAGTTTATGCATCCATTATTTCACCGTACTGATACTGATGTTTGCTTCACATCTGATCTGCTCTGAGAAAACATGCATCAGGACACAGGCTGTGAACTGCCCCACACTGACACTTTACAGAATAGACATGCACTGAAAAACCTTTTATCAAACGTTACATAAAACCCTGTTGTTTCTTTCTTAATTTAGAAGAAAAATCATTCAAAACTGCACAAGTTAACAGCAAACCTAACTGTCTTGTTTAGGAGCCTGGCTTTGTGCACTAAAGCAATTTTTACAGCCCACAATTGCAGAGTAGTGAGCAGCCTTATGTCAGCCAGAGTCTTTTTTCATTCTTTAAGTCTGTTTTCATTCAGTTTTTTTCATTGACATATCAACAAGGCATCTACAATTCTTTTCTACTTTGACTGCAAAGACTACACATAATAACTGTTCAATGGATTTGCTTTCGATTTAGAAACACAGACCTGCACAGGATTCTTCCCTATCAGACTGTTCTGCAGGTGCCTTTAAGAAACAGGAAGTTAAATAAAAACCTTCTGACCTCTGACCTCAGAGAAGGATGGTTGTTCAGTTAATAATCTGTTCCAAGCCAACCAGTGTTGAGCATCACATTTGCTATTGCCAAACTGTTTTCATTGGTCATTTTTTTCAAATACTGACATTATTAAACATTCAGCATTGCTCAAGTTTTGTCTCTGAATGTCATGACAAGATTGTCAAAAATAATTTTAGAATCATTAAGATTCAGATGACATCACAAGCAGACTGAAATGTGCTTTCTCTGTAGTTTTCACACCCTGGATCGTCTGCCTGAAAGATGAACAGATTTTGTCGACTGCAGCTGGTGATAGTTGGGTCAGTCTATCCACTCAAAAGTCTCATTGATTTGAAGCACTTTTTTCTGTAAGTCAGAGAATGACAGTCTGTTGGAGGAGACAAGCACTGTTTGATAAATGCTGAAAGGCCTTTACTTGCATCGTCCTTTATTAAGTCCAGGGAACCCCAAAGTGCTTCACTCTCCATCCAGTCATTCACACACTGATGGCAGTGAGCTGCCCTGAGGCAGGGAGAGACCAGGAGGAAAGGCAGGTGACACAATGACAGAACCAGCATCCCACCGACTACAGGACAGACACCACAGCCCCGAGTTGCTAATTTAACATTAAACCAGCAACTCTTTATCCTAAGCAACATTTTAATCCATTCATATTTCTGCAGCAGCAGAGCTGTGCTGCTTCATCTGCAGTGGCAGCGGCAGCATTAGGTTGGTTAAAGAGATGAGGATTACTGCTGGGGCTGTTACTTTCTCTAGTTGCATCTGACAAGATCAGGTAGCAGTATATTTAGAAGTGACATTATTTTAACCTCAGATGTCATTGTTCCCAGAGGTCCTGCACTTCTGCATTTTTTTGTTTAGGAGTATTGAAATCTGGAATGTCTATTTCTGTGTTCCCTCTGCAGACCTCCACCTTCTTTGAATTGTTGCTGTGGGTTAGAGAGGCTGGACTCTATTTGTGAAGCAGAAGCCTTAGATGGCTGGAGGCTGGGGGAGGATGCCACAGCTCAAATAGAAAGGACATTTGTTCTGGGACATTGTCACCAGGCCTTTAACTCTGCTCTACCCCAGGCTTTTTATAGTCCTTTAAGCTGCATCTGTCTTTGATATGAGTCACTGGTCAGCAAAAGGACAAATTAAATCTAGAGCAGATGGTAATATTCTAAACAACATTTTAACATCAATTTTGTGAAAACGATTGTTTGAATCATGAAATAAAGAAGGTTCTGTTGTTATTTGTTGCTGTGTGTTCAGATTTTAGCCTGTAGTTTGGGGAAACTTTCTCTCACTGTGTTTTCCAATCATCAAGGTTAATAGTAATTGATGGTGACAGAAGTGTGATGCATGTTCTTTGAAGATGAATCAGGACCATTACTCCTTTTCCATTTTTAGATTTATTGGTTAATTATTAGTTATTTATTTATTGGTTATTTATTAAATTAATTAATTTATTTATTTTATTGATTACCACTAAACCCATTTATCCATGTAATGTCCCAGATTAGCACATTCAACTATTTCACTGTATAAACTTCTGTTTTCATATCACATAGTTTCTATTCTGTTCCCCATAATGTGCTGACAGACCAAACTCAGCTCTGCCTCTGGGTTTTGCACAGACATCATAGTTCCTCCTACTGAAGTGAATCATTAGGAAGGAGCAGTGGTGTTTGAGGAAGCACTTCCCAGAGCATCTTCAGTCAGAGGCTTCTTCAGATTCAGTGCAGTACAGACCACTGCAGGAGATCTTTCCAGCCAACAGTCATCACCATTTTTAATAACTTTTTGAAGAATCTAAATTAATGCGTTACAACATTTAATTTCCCTTTGGAATTAATGAAATAATTTTATTTTAGCAAAAGACAGTACTTGCTTGAAAGAATACTTAAAGTAGTTGCTGAATTTATTCTCTACAATGGTCTACAATATCATTTAGTGTGCCTTTTTATATATTCTATATATTTTTTAAAATACATCATTGGTGCCTTTTTAATGAACAAGGCTGCAGAAAATTAATGTTTTAATTGTGTTTTTGCTCTGTGACACAGTTCACACTTAGACTTTAGATTCTGTGCATCCGAATTTCAGGGATGACCTGCAGCAATAAATGCTATTAAGCAATACAAGAGGAATGATTATACATTTGAAAGTTTTAATTAAGCACAAACCAAAAGCAATGTGTTGCTTTAGCTGCAGTAAACATATTCAGTTGTCTTAGTTGTCTGCCTAAAACACTCCTAACAAAGAACTGATCATTTCACTAACATTTCAACTCCAGTTTGTCATCAATTAATAAACAGTCAATGTAACATGTAATGAAACACATTATAGAAATGTAATGGAGTAGAAAGCACTCTCAAAGATCAACTCAAGTAATGTTCAGATATGAAAGAACTTACTTTAATTACAGTAACAAACTACTTATACTTCACTACATTCCACCACTGGGAAGGAGTCATTTAGTTTACAGATTTGATGAAAAAGTGACACTAAATTCTGTAGAATGTATCTTTTTGGCTGAGCCACTGGCTGATCTGTTACATGCACTCTGTCTGTATTAAACACAGTCAGCTCTTTGACAGTGCATTGGATTGACAGTACTCTGGACATTAAATGTAAAATTACATCTAATGTAATTTTAAATGATGTAAATTACATTAACTGTAACTGAACACTGACAGGTAATTAAACGACCAATTAGCTACTGATCGACACATTAAAATACATTGAGTTTTGAACTTCCAGCTGTTCTTCCTAAAATCTAGGATGTCCTCCCATGAAAATGAGAAACACTGGGCAATAATGATAGAACATTACATCATGAATGTTTCAGTAAAATAAATTGAAACAAATTACTTGATATGTACCATACAATACATGTTATTTGTTTACTGATTTATCTAACTGTCTATCCCACTTTGTGCAGTTCCATAATACAATCCTACTGATTCACCATTAGGTGTTTTCTACTGCAATAATAATGTTAATATTTCATTTTAAAGGAAAAATTACATTTGTCTAAATGTCACCTTACTAAGACATTATTAAATGTTAATACCTCAATAATAAAACTGTTACATCATAGAAGAATCATACAATTTTCTAACATCCAAATTTATAATGAAATAGAAACTTACATTTGAGCATTTTTAAAGATAGTTTTACCTTTTTAAAAGGTAAAAAAGTTTTCATTTATCAATTTAAGATACTGCAAATCAAATATGCATTTTAATAAATAGATCAAACTTCATCTTAAAAATGCATAAGGAAACTGAAATCAATAGGTAGAAAATCTGATCTTATTAATTTAAATATTGATGTTAAGTTTCTTCTTTTAGTAGAAAACCTTACATGAAAATACAAACTTCTAGACTCTTTAATCACGCTGTCTGTGTCTCTGTGTTTGTGTCTGTGTGTGTCCTGCAGCTGGAGGAGGAGCTGCTGGGCCTGCAGAAGAAACTCAAAGGAGTAGAAGATGAGCTGGACAAATACTCGGAGTCTCTGAAGGATGCCCAGGAGAAGCTGGAGCAAGCAGAGAAAAAGGCAGCGGATGTGAGTGCTAGTACAGTACAGTGGATTAACAGTGTCACTAAATGTTTAGTATACCTTCTTAAACTAGTCTTTTGTTAAAAAACACGACTCTGGTTACAGACACAGCTCAGCATGATTTACAAACTGTGACCATTTCCTGTTTACCTCCACAGAACTTCCCATAATATCTATGATGTATTATGGGAATAATACATCCTGTAAAAACTGCTGATTCCTCCTGCTGCAGACAACATACTGTAGTACAGTCACCATTCCAAGGTCACCATCATAACCTGGTTGAATAAGACAGGAGGACTCTGAGAGTCTAGATCCTGTTGCGACAACATCTATGCGATTTCCCTTTGGTATGAATAAACATTTATCAGTTTGGTTTGAACTGAAATGAAATACTAGAGTTATACTGTCTGCAGCAAAATAGGGACGTTTTAAGAGGTTTGATTATCTGTAAATTAAATAATCGGTTTTCATCAAGAGGCAAAAATGACAAGCAGACAGTGAGACTCATATAATGACAAGCTGCCCAACCTAATCAAAAATATAGATCATATGACTTAAACTTAAAAATGAGCCCTTTTGAAGTTTGTATTAACATTATTTTGAAATTACAACGGGGGAACTTTCCGGAGCGGTTGCCTTGGAAACGCCGTGACGCCGTTGGGAAGCTCGGGGCTGAACTTTCACAGAATGGCGACCTTAACATCCATAGACGCTGTTAGGAGGAAAATCCAGAACCTGCAGCAGCAGGCGTACGAGGCGGAGGACCGGGCCGAACTCTTCCAGACGGAGGCCGACATGGAGAGGCAGGCCAGAGAGAGGGTAACCACCAGGGCCGGACCGGACCGGACCGGACCGGACCGGCCGGCAGGGGGCGCTGCTCGGTCACTCGCTCATTTATTCGCCATTAGGTTTGAGGGCCAAGATCATATTCGACCTGAACATTAATCATTTCAATTCAAATGGTCTAACTAATCAAACTTTGTCATTGTGAATTTAGTTCATGAACTCTAGAGTGTCGTCACATCCGGTCTGCTCTACTGGTAAACAGGCGGTGGCCTCAGACATGGCACATATTTACTTCCATAGAATTGATTTAGCAGCAAAGGAGTTTAAAATGAATTTAAAAAAAAATAACAGGCAACAGAAACAAAGCCACACAACACTGAGATTTTCTGTACATTTATTCATTCATTGGATTTTTCATCAATAACTGAACTGTAGCTGTATTACAGGGAGAGAACACAAACCAGCAACATGTTACATTATGAAGTGATGCCACACTATTGATCAAAATACATATTGTTAATGATCAGATTTTCAACCTTTCCTTACCTTTGAATTTCTACCTGTTTGAAACAATAATATTTTGTTTCAAACAACAAAATAAAAATATAATAATAATAATAATAATAATAATAATAATAATAATAATAATAATAATAATAATAATAATAATGATGATGATGATGATGATGATGATGATGATGATGATGATGATGATGATACAGACCTTTGGGCACTTAAATAACTTGAAAACAACATAATATGTAGGAGAAAACATAAAATACAGAAACCCTTCAGCTGTGAGTTTGACAATGAGGAACTGCAAAAAAACCAAGTCTATGATTTTAACTAAAACTTGCAGATTCATCATACTGTGATGATTTAAAAATGTCTGCTGGAGCTCAAACATTTCATCCATTGTCTTTTCAGAACAACATTCTGAAAAGACAATTTATTAGAAATTTAGTTTAACTTAACAAAGTCAATGTTCAGCTTTTATTCTGGGGAATAAAATGTTAACCTATACCTGTAAAAGAGCCCAAGGTCTAACATAAGTAAAGAGGCATCTTCTCATTTGTTCAGACATTTGAGCTCCTAAAGGTGAGCTGCTCAGAATGATTCTCATCAAATAGGGAGAAAGAGGTTAGAAACTGATTCTTGGAGCTTTTGTTGGCTATCAAGGTCTATTTGTGATTTAGGGTCACTGTTCTTCTTTACTGAGGCTTACACCCAGAGTGTTTCTGTTCCTGCAGGCGGAGGCAGAGGTGGCGTCTCTGAATAGACGCATCCAGCTGGTGGAAGAGGAGTTGGACCGAGCTCAGGAGAGGCTAGCTACTGCTCTACAGAAGCTGGAGGAGGCAGAGAAAGCTGCAGATGAAAGCGAGAGGTGAAGAGCTTCCTGTTGATCTGCTCTTATCACTATTCTTTACTTTTGCTTTTTTTAAACTTATTTATCTGGGACCAAGCAATACAGAATATTTAGTCAGGTTCTATAGTTTAAAAATTAAAGTACATTGCATCACTGGTTCATGTACAAATAAAATCGGAAATAAAACACCAAGTAAGAAAAGTGACTAGAGCCGGTTGTCTGACCTGTAACACAGAATGTGAAATGTTTAGGTTTTTACTGGTAGAGAGAGATTTATGCCAACCTGGCGAATGCTGCACCATGTCCTGCCTGACCAGCGTTTACGTCTGTCCTTCTCTTCAGAGGAATGAAGGTGATAGAGAACAGAGCAACAAAAGATGAAGAGAAAATGGAAATCCAGGAGATGCAGCTGAAGGAGGCCAAACACATTGCTGAGGAGGCAGACCGTAAATATGAAGAGGTGGGACTAATTCTGCACATTCTTTCTGTTTAGAGTTTAACAAAGGATTTCATTTTAGGATAGAATTACAATTTTAGTATCACTTAGAAATACTAATACCTCAAACTACCAAGCCCTAGCACCGCAGCAAGTCCACCTCTGAATGGTTCAAAACACAAAAATGAACCAGCAACCCACTGATTACAGGACGAACTTCAACCACCGGCCAATTAAAGAGCTGCTAATTTAACATAATACCTCCAACTTCAATTCTTCTGGCATCAGTTGGCATGTGAACCAGACAAGATTTGTACTGCAGATTGCAGTCAATGAGTCATCCAGCAAGTGTTAAAAGTGTCTTGTAAAGAGTTAGATGTGATGCCATATGTCTTGATTTAGAGTGGGATAAAGATTCAAACTTCAGCAGCAAATCTCTAATAGAATGGCTAAACAAAGAGAAACAAGACTCCACAACGGACCAGTCAAAGTCCAGAAACAGTTCTTAAACCTTAGAATTAAAAGAGGATAGTTTTCCTTTTTACCCTGTTTTTAAATTCAGTAAATAGAACATAACTTCTTATTCACTTTGATCAGGATGAGGTCACAGTAAACAACTGGTTCTAAAAGTCAGAGTTGAGGTATCGTACTCAACAACATGAGCAGGTTTTGCGTGGAATGACGTCAGGGCCTGAATATATTTGCAGGTTGCACGTAAACTGGTGATTCTGGAGGGAGATCTGGAACGCTCAGAGGAGCGTGCTGAGGTGGCTGAGGCGTAAGTATCGTGATCACCTACAGCATGACCTGCAAACCAATTGGATCTGATTATGGTGGCCACACAGATAAATAAATAAATAAATGAAAATTTAACAGTAGCAACTTTTTCATCAAATGGTAGGCTCATTTAGGTGATTTGATTTCTAAATGTACATTTGTTTTTATTTGTAGCATTTTTTGTATTCCTACTCTTGAGCAGCATGTAAAAATGCACCAGTCTCACATGTTTTGTTGTGTTTTTGTGAAATGTATCACTGCATGAAAGCATGAATGCACTCTTGTTTCCTCGCCCCATCCTGGACTAAACCCCTAGGCGAGTCAGGGATCTTGAGCAGGAGCTCAGGCTTATGGACCAGAATTTGAAGTTGATGATGTGCGGTGAGGAAGAGGTATTTGATGCAGCCTGCACTAGCCTTCTCATCTCTGCTAGTCAGTTCTGTTTAATTTGCATGTTTTCTCTTCCTCTCCATCCTTTACTTAATACTTCATAATTTTGTCTGGTATTAATATTTTTTAAAATTCTGTATGAAAAGTTCTGATCAAACAATATTTTTTGACAAAATGAAGATTTAGTTTTAATAACAAATGGTTACCATTTGAGACGCCATGCAGGTGCAGCTCATTAATCTATTTTTGTTTTTCCTCTTATGGCTACATTTAATTTAAGATGGTTTTATTAAAACATTTAACTACAAATATGGACATATTTTCTTCAATATCTGACAAAGAAATTTTCAGATCAGTTTAACTCAGTTTACTTACATAGAACCAATTCACAACAAATACATCCTAAATCTTTTATGTTCGTTGTCATGAGCCAATATCAATTCATATCTACTGCAGGATATTGAGGAGTACATTTTATGTTTTTGCTCCTGGCTTGGGCGAAAGTCCTAGAGGTATGAGGGGGGGTTGGGACCCCCAATCTAGGAAAAGTCTAGAATTTTTTCTATAAATGTTACTTTCAAGATGAGATATTTATTTCTACCTCGTGGATCATGGCTGAGAACCATGATCCATGACATGGAAAAACCAGAAAAGGTTTTAAATAAGGCAGCTTAACAAGTTCTAATTATAATAATACATAACTTGTGTTGAGACACTACAATAAGTCAATGTTTTGAGGAATTTTATTAAGTGGTGTTACTCATTAAAACGTATTTATGTTCAGAGCATTAATTTTTTGAAACGTGTAGCAGAGATCGGTTTTTGTATGTTATGCTTTGCCCAATGCTCACCAAAAATGTTTATACATTTATTTAGAATATTTATGTAACGTTTTTCTCCAGACTCCCTGATATTTTACTGAATCTATGCTTCCTTTGCATATTGCTGGACCTTAAACATTATATCCATTGTTTCCAAAGACAATATAATTTACTTCTACTTAATGTAATAGTCAAACATATCTAATATTTTATTTTGATATATATAAAAATGTTGACATATAAAAATGTTTTTGGTCCACCAAACTGCATCTGGTTTGAGCTTCTCACCCGTTTCTGCCTTTCGAATTACTGCCTTTTCTTCTGCTGCTTTTCTTCTTTCCTATGTTGTTCAGTAAATCAGCTGACCTTGAGGAAGAATTGAAAAATGTCACCAACAACTTGAAGTCCCTGGAAGCCCAGGCTGAGAAGGTACAGGAAGAGATGAGGAGGACTTTGCCGCTAACATGATTGGTCAATGAAAAACACGCAAAATAGCAAAGAACAAGATGTTGATTCAACATCTGCATTGCTGGTTGAGTTAAGATGGTAACGACAACATCACCAGAGAAACATGGTGAGGTTGGTCTATGTTAGGTTGGTGGTAGAAATGTGTTGAAATCCTGACAAAAAACAACATATGAGGGAGAAGTAATTCCTGGTCACATTTATGTTAATATACTTATACATATATGAAGTTAGGCAGTACAATGAAAAGACTTAAATAGTATGACTGTACCATTTTCCAGCTTAATGTTTCAACATCTTATTATTTTCTTGCATTTTTCTAGATATTCAAGTCATTAGAGACAAAAAACTACATCTAGATGAAGGATTTGCCACATTAAAATCTTTCTTTCTGTTTCTCTGTTGATGTTAAAGTTTAGGTTGGAAATGTCACTCCATGGAACTTTTTTGTTTATACTTTTTGTTTTGGATTTCAGTACTCACAAAAAGAGGACAAATATGAAGAAGAGATTAAAGTGCTTACAGAGAAGCTGAAGGAGGTGAGAATATTTTTCCTTCTATTGCTCTTCCTTTGTTGGTTGAGTTTAAATACTCCTAAAACAGTTTTTAAACATGTCCCCTAAACCATGTATGCCCAAATATAAATGTGTGTATATTTCTGCAGGACTCTGAGATGATTTATTTTTAGCTGTCTAAACAAAGAAATTGAAATTAATTGAAAATAAGACAAAGATGATGGTAAAATGCTAATTTACCAGGGAATCCAGGGTAGGGCCAGGGCTTTGTCGAGGGAACACTAAAAAAACCCCCCAAAAAAACAGAGAAATGGAGTAATGGAGCATTTAAGCGAGTCAAAGAGCCACTTTTGGCTGTGGAGCTGCAGTTTGCAGAGCCTAGATCCAGCAGATGAAAACTGTGATCCTGTCTCAGTATGACTTAGGGTTTGCACCAACAATCGACTAATCGATACTTTACTCTGCA
Source organism: Alfaro cultratus (assembly GCA_903066825.1). Taxonomy (NCBI): domain Eukaryota; kingdom Metazoa; phylum Chordata; class Actinopteri; order Cyprinodontiformes; family Poeciliidae; genus Alfaro; species Alfaro cultratus. The sequence goes on along the minus strand of CAEFZX010023475.1, from coordinate 3,560 downwards.
GTGACATTTTACGGAGCTAGTTGACCAGTTGCAATTATTTGACAAAACTAATTTTTCCAAAAAGATGAAGGAAGATGAACTAGGAGCCATAAATTTGTTACGGCCCGACTCTGATGACCGCAACAAGAAACTGGGAGGACACGACAACAAGAAGCATTTTAAGTCCTTCAGAGGCATTTATTATTAAAGTGATTGTCTAGGGGTAGTGTGGACACTTGACCATAAGGGCCTCCCATAATCGAAGACCTTAATTGAAACACAATTAACCGGCCACATTGCTACACAGCAGGCGACCATCACATAATTGTATAAGATGTAAATAATTTACCAAAGGGGTTCTGCAAACTCCAGCAGGGGCTACAGGAACAGGGGCGTTGCATGGCACAGTGTATAGCGGCTGTGGACTGCTGAATTCCAGAGTTCGACTTCCGTCCTCTGTTCCCTTCTCCCCTATTTTTCAAAAATATAATTGTGGTCAATGAATTAATTTGACTCCTATCAGTGCAGCTATCCAATGTGAGCATATCAGATCATTAGCACCTGTTTCAGATATTCAGCTCATTGGATTGAATAGCAGTTATTAGCAGTGAAAAAAGAAAATCAGACCCGACTTTGTGCAATTTGTCGGATCACCTCTTCTCCGCTGCTGGTGAATAAGTGTGAGATTATATTTCTGCTTCTTGTTTTTACAATTCTGCATAATAAACTTAGTACAAGAGTCTTCTTTAGTCAATAGTTACCATGAATAAAGCTAATACAGCATGTAAGTTTTCAGTTTCGTTGCTATGACGTCATTGCAACTAGTTGACATTGACTCGACTTTTATCATGTTGTAGTTGACTTTAAAAAATATGAAGTTGTGCAACCCAGTAATGGTTCATAGTTAGAATAAAACTGTGAAGGGAAAAAATGAAAACAGTCCAAGGTACCAATTATGGGTTCTTTGCCGACACATATCATCATAAGAAATTGATTTAGTATTATCTGTTCAGTACAGAGGACATAAGAGGGGCTCTGGCCCCAGTTGGCCCCTGTTTAGGACTGCTCATGCTCCGCTTTTAATTCGTTTCACATTTAATTTTCTTTCAATGAAAACTTAATTTAATATTAATTAATTTCAATTCAATAATTAATTATTAGATAGACAATGAAGGGAACTGGCCCACAGACTGTGGGAGTCATAAGTGTGTTATAAGGCAAAGAGAACTAGTCCTTTGCATGATGAGGAAGTAAAGAAGTTGGAGCTGTAGATTTTATAATGTCTTCTACAGAGAGGGTCACTATCATGTCAGCAAAACATTCAGCCCATGTTTAGAATGATTAGGTTTCAGGTTGGAAAGAAAAAGCTGGAAATGGAGTTTAAGAAGTTCAATTGGAATCTTCAGAGATCACCTAAATTTACTGTGATCAGCACATTTTTGTGCGTGTGATTATTTCACACATCAGATGGTAAGACTGACAACAGAAGTCCATTCAACCAGAAAGATAAAATGTTTGGAAAACAGAAAATGGTGTTGCTTTCATCTCTATGAAAATGAGTTTTCTACTTTGACTTATATGTGGCGTTATTGTGACTGACACTTCATATGTCATTTTCATTTTATGTGCCATGCCAGGTGGTTTAGTTCTTGTGCTGTGCTCAGTTTGCTTGTTACTGTGGGTCATTAACTGTTTGTGTGTTCCAGGCTGAAACCCGGGCAGAGTTTGCAGAAAGGTCTGTGGCTAAGCTGGAGAAGACCATTGATGATCTAGAAGGTATGTAATACTCTAACAGGCCTGCTTTCAGTCAGTGTGTCAATAAGACCTTCCAGTCCTCCCAGTCCTCCCAGTTACCCTGTGTTTGCAGGCAGCTCTTGCAGATGTAACTCTCAATCTGTTACAAATGCTACAATGAGAGGACAGATTTCTTGTGATGGGACCCAAACCCTGGGCTCCAGGCTTTGGAGTGTTTTTTGGTTATAATTTATGTTTAGGACTACGGTGTGAATTGAGTTTTGATTATGAATAGGGTTAGGCATATACTAGGCATATTTTGCACCGGATAAATTATGCATTATTATTGCCTTTCCAGAATTTTCTAATATTGTGCAGGACTGTTACAATCTGTGTTTCATTGTAGAAAGAATTTGATCGGTTTCTGCAGCAGCTGCCAGCTAAGGTTAACATCAGCCTGTTGAGTGTCATAAACGTGTCTCATTGAAGTCTATTGAACTTAGTATTTGTATGATTTCAACTTCATCTGAAAGGTGTGCCAGATATTATCCTTCCTGTGATTTTTTTATTTTGATGTGGAGGTTTCTAAGTTGGTTATTTTTTAAACCTTTGTTCTTTTCTCTTTCCTGTTCTTTCGTTTCAATGTGTTCCCATTCTTCCCTGTGTGGTCCTCCTGTCCATGTCCTCTTCCAGATGAAGTGTATGCTCAGAAGCTGAAGGGCAAGGCTCTCAGTGAGGAGCTGGACCTGGCCCTCAACGACATGACTACACTGTAGAAGCTTCCTCCCATCCTCTTCTCCTCTTCTGCCTCCCCATTCTTCCCTATTGCTTTGCTGGTCTCTTCTTGTTCTGCAGAATTGTTATTGGCTGGAAGATTTCTAAACTCTTCCTCTTTCTATTCTTTGAACTTACAGCTAGCCTCTTTCACTACTACCTGTCCTGAGGTCTGGAGTTAATGTCATTGGTATTTATTTAAATCTTCTTCCCCCTCCTTTCTGTAATAAAACTTTTTATTCTCATCAAATTCTGTATTTTCCCAATTTTCCCATCTTTTTGTTTGACTTGACTTCCTAACGTTAACTTTGCAGTACAGAGAATAATGTCTAATTAGTGTGAGATGGCCACAACTCTACGCTAAATTTCTCAGCATTTCCTTTGTCTGGCCACTGGAAAAACATATGAGAAATGTTGATAAAGTGATGATGGCAGACCACCCAGATGGTTTTATACATGGGGCTCTTTAGTCTTGTTTGGTTTGGTCTGAATTTCATTTTTGGTGATAATAACAGCATTAAAGTTAGCATCTGTATGGAAAACTACTCAGAACTTGAATAAGGAGCTACTTTGTGGCTTTTAATTAATTAGAATTAACTTTGATTTAGTGATTAAAAACCTAAAGTTATTTGAACCAACCTAGATTAGAGTATTGTACACACCTCTGATACAAGCCTTGCAAAGCTGGAACTCTTGCTAACTAGATGCTAACTTGAACAAATTATATCCCATCAAACAAAGATTTATATATTAAAAACGTAAAATTGGGCTGCATTGTGGCACATTTGCTACACTGTAAAACATTTTAGCAGCATTTATTTGCATTTACTATCTTCTACTCTTCCAAGTCAAATAATTTTAGCAAGTTTTAGATTTTGAACCCAAATGTGTCAGTTTGTGAAAAATAAACTGTGTTAACTTTTTATTAATTTTATCAAACTTCCAAGAGTTGAATAAACTAAAGTTTTTGCTTAGCAGTTAAAAAAAAACTAAAATAAGAAAAAGACAGAAGGGGGAACTATTTCCCAGAGTGCTTAGCAGCATGTTGTTTCCTGAGATGGAAGTGTGTTACA